>VXBW01000458.1:766038-841417 GCA_013400375.1 Thinocorus orbignyianus
TTTTAATAATAATTCTCTAGTATATGATAGAAAATTGAAATTTAAAACCAAATACTGTATCCCCTCAAAAAGTTGGCATGGATTCTTTAGCACAGTTAGAATCTTTCTTCCAGGTTTTCTCCAAAAAGAATTACTGGCAAAATTAGTTTGTTGTTGTGAAATGTTTCAACGTTAGTGGAACAACATAACTAATAGTCAGGATATATACGTATGGCTATCTCTACATTTAATTCACCAAAGAACCTGACCTTCAGGGGTTTACCTCTAAGGCTATCAACTAAATTTGCAAAATTCAGGCTTTGCTTTGGGTTACAGTACTATGAAGCATCATAAAGCTCAGTGATGCACGGATTAAGTTCAAACAAAGGATAGAGACGTAACGTTAAAGAAGGAATTTCAGGAAAGAGTAACTGGAGGTATATTTTGTGAAAATACAAATATATAGTACTGCTACAACTGTATGAAGTCTCCTAGCAAACAACAAGATGTAATTTTTATTTTTTTTTAAAGTTGATTTGGAAACAATAGGAGCATTTGACGCTGTACTCTTTTTTTTCATTAAGTATATATATATTTTTTTCTGTGTACCTTCTGCTTTTTTTATAATACTAATGAAGAATTAAATTGTCACATCTTCAGACATCATCAAGCCTATTTTAACAATTTCTTCCCATCCTTTCCAAACCACTGCCTTGTGTTTAGGAGATACAGAGAAGTTTAGCTTCCATGTCTGCCTTTGATATTTCTACCAACTGTAGATTTGAGAAATACAATGCTATGTCCCAGGGTACATGTCCTTGACATCTTTGGTCCTTTTTGTGACTATCTCATAATTCATGCAAGTGATGCCATACAACTGTAAGTTTTTCATGAGGTCATAAAACTGATTTATAGAGGTTTTCCCATAATCTCCAAGCAAATTAAAGAAGGTTGATGGAGCTATGCAACTCACTGTTGCCTCAACAATGGTCTCATTCAGAATTGACACTGAACAAGATTGAAGTATTAAGATATCAAGAATGTCCTTAAGCAGCCTTGTCTGTCTGTAAAAAATGTGATGCCTACAAGCCAGGAAGGCTTGTTTCTTCCATAAACTTTGTTGATTTTAACCATGACATCTACCTTAAGATTAATCAGGTATTTTCTTCCTTCAGTTTTTGCTTCCAAATGCAAAGGTTTGATTAATCTGTTGCAGATCTGCACTCGGGAAAATAAATTGAGGTTAATCTGCTTTCCCTTCTGAGATATTTGAAGTTTAAATTTATCTGCTCTTCAGTGGTTTATTTTGCTTTTTGGCTTTTAAAATAATTTTATAATAAGGGAAATAATCCAATAAAAGAAAATTCCAATACATGAAAAATTCTACATATACACGTGCTTATATATATAAATATATGCATATAAATTAAAAAAAACCCTGAAGACAAACTTCATACTTCTCTATTTATGAACTGTTAAAAGTGGGCATTTCAGAACTGTGGGAGCTTTATTCTTCCACCTTTACTTCTGAAGCTGTTTGTGAAGTGCTTGCATTTTGACAGAACTCCACAGTTCAAGAAAATGAGCTTTCACTAAACTGCCTCCAACTTCAATATATGCCCTGTGTCAAACTCAGAGAAAACTTGGATGTAGTTCCAGCCTCTGTGGCTGGGGCTGAGTGCCAATTATGCTGCTCCCAATGGCCTATAACTGTCTTTTTTGCTTCTGTGAATATCACATTTCTAGTTAAAATCTTCAGGATAGCTTGCAAACTATTTGCTACTATTGCTCTGGAGTTGAAAGTAACCTTGAAAACACTTTTCCATGGTAGCAATCGAGGTGATTCTTCCATCCTTTCTCAAAAATGGTGGCATATCGTTCCTATCTTTCCTCCTCAAACTCTCCCCAGCAGGTTTCTGAAGACCTCTTTAAAGCAGGTGTTATCCTTTTTTTTTCTTTTCTTTTTTTCTTCCTTTATATTTGAATATTTCATCTCAAACTTCACAGGAAGAAGACTATCTCCCAACTGCATGAAACCAGCCAGGAGTGTTTTATATGTATGTTCTAAAGCATTTGATGCAATCTGTACTGTGATTATACATAAATAAAGAACTTCATTTTAAAATAACCCCTTCATTGGAATGAGTGGGTCTTTTAGAGGAAGAAGACCATAAAGATCTTACACAAACCTAGGGAGATCTAAGGTGAGAAATTCAGGTACTTTAAAGAGTATTTGAAATATAAACAGAGAAATATAAATATTAAAAGCATCAGTGTTATTATTAGAATTAAGAATTATTTCTCAGAATGATGTCTTGGATAATTTGAAAGTGCTGATGAAAGTATTGCACTCAATTCTGATCTCACAATTTCGTAAACGAAAAGTAACTTCTCAATGGAGTTCGTTGAAAAGGAGATGGCATCATCCTTGTCATGTTCGGACACAGTACAAAGAGATTTAAGTATTTGAATAAAAGACAGCTCCTGTGACACACACATTACAGAACTCTATTTCAAAGCAATGCTGGCTCATGGCCAGTGAATTGCAACAGGTTGGTAAAAGAAAGCAATGAAATCGATAGATACTATGGCCTTGCATTTCATTTTCTACTTATGTAATATTAAATCTTTATTAATATCATCATCAATGTTATTGTTCTAGTCTTGTGAATTCTTGTAGTTTTTTCATTATGTTCCCTAAAGTCTCCACTGCTGGAATCAGGTAATCATTGTGAGAATTTCAAATTTCTTGGGGTTTGAATATAACTTCCTAGTTTTCCTAGTTGTGGAAAGAAGTTCAAACAGATATTTTGAGTGCAGCTCAAACCCTCTAATTTTATATGACTGTATCAGATGAGTCAAAGTACACAATTCACAAAAAACAGTGTGTGAAACACAGAAAATGCCCTAATGATCCCAGCATTTAATTTAAACTAACTCCCTTGTCCCCAGTGCCAGTAATTACAATAAGCCTGGGATTCCTTGTTACCCTGTGAAATTACCTGCAAGGCCTTTTCATATTGTTTCCATGCTGTTGTTTTCATGCTCAGTAGAGCATTAAGAGTCAATGATGGGCAGCTCTTGTGTTAGTCTGTGGATCGTGGGGCATTTTCCTTTGGATGCTGTTGAAAATCCTCAAGGTGTTTATTGACAAATGCTTCCTATGGGCCGTTGTAATAGAGAATTCTCCTTTCTGCCTGCTCCCCAGTTCCTACAAGGCCCATCTGTTCCACATGTAGGCATGCTGTTTCAAAAAATATAAATACTTTTTTTTTTTTTCAGTACCCTCTGTAATATGCCTTCAACAGAAGCTATGGATCAAGTGTGCTTCCAGACCAAAGGCACTCAGTCCTCCAGCTTTGAACAGTGCACTGCCATTTCCCCTCCATTTGTTTCTATGGCGCTGACTATGTGTGCGGTCATCCATAAGGGTGCTGAGATACCCTGGAGAGAGAAGGAATAGCTGTAGCTATTTTTCATTATTATATACTTCACTTGGTAATAAATGAGATCCATAGCATGTGAACACTGGTCTTGTAGATCATCATATCAGCAAGCACAAGGAACCTTATGTGCCACAAAGCTAAATGAAATAAACTAAGTAAGCCTGAGAAAAATAGTCTGGTGAGACAGCAGTGTTCAGGAGTGTACAGTGCATCTTCTCAGACTGAGAACGACCTTAGGACTTACAGCAAATTGAGAACAACTAGTTTTAAAGCTAAAGCCATCATCTGTATTTCTATCTCATCACTATTTCTATCTATTTAAAGGCAGCAGAAATGTATAGACTTGCATATCCGTTGTGTTGCAGATGTCTTTGGGATAACAAAGATCAGCAAGCAACTTGCGATTCAAAGAGGAAACAGCAGCCTCAGCAACAGGACTCTTGTTCAACACCTGTGATGACAGTGAGTGTTGAGTGTCTATCTAGAGCAGACCAGATCACACATGGAGCTTTAAGACCAAGGTTATAATAGAGTCCGGTTTAAAAAAAAACACCATGGACTCAAAGGTAGAGCATCTGTCTGTCTGCATCACAGCACAGCAGGTTTGGACTGTCCTGCTGGGAGCCTAAAGTGAATTTCTAACTCCAGTAGGTGTTTTGATCAAAAATCCAAGGATGGGAACTATTTAACACCTAACTGGTGCTAAGAAAATTATGGATATCTATTTCCTGAGCAGCAGTCATACTCCAAGAGATTAACTTTGCTGATATTTCCACAGCCAGATGATACTTTAATACCTCCTGCCTTTGTGTAGTGATCTATTTATTAGAAGGGGTAAAGGCCATTCCCAAGGCTGGGCTGATTTTATAGATGCAGACAAGTGTTACCAAGAGGCTCCAGAATATCAAAACTTGGTTCTAAAAAACCACATTCAAAGTCACAATATCTTCCCAAAGAACAGTGACTGACAAAATTTATACAGCATTTAAAAGTACTGCCAGTCTATCCAGAGCATGATGATTAACCCTTTAAGACTTAAGTTAGAGGAGACATTGTTTGTAACAGCAAAGTCCAGTGGCTCCATCTATCTACAGCATGATGGCCACTCACAGTAGAAGAGGGTGACTTTGTAATTTTGGTGGGGTTTCAAAACTCATGGTAGATTATAAACAGCAAGTTGACAGCTTCCTCATAGTTGTGGCTACTCTGGTGTGTGAATTTTGAATATGGGAAAATAGATATTTGGAAAGTAATTCTTTCACTTGAAAATGGTGGACAAAGTCAGCAGTTGCACAGAAAGAAAAGAGCTAGACTAAAATCTTCCGTATTGAGGACTTCTGAAGGTGAGTACTCTACCTTTACAATTCATTTGGCATCATAGTATCATAAAATTACACACAAAAATTTACACACACACAATTCTACCGCTGTTTCATTTACAGTGGTTTTCTTCACTGTTTGCCTTGGAGTGAGTTGAGAGAATTCTGGTTTGGTTAAACTTTCTGCCTCTCAGATAAAAAACAGCAGCAATTTTCTGCTTGAATTTCTCTGTGACTAAATCCATTGATCATCCTTTCTCTCTGTGAGTGAGGAGTGTGTTTTCTCTTTAATAACTCCTATCCTTCTCCCTGAATATTTTTTTCTCTCCCCTTCGCTTGTTTGTGTTGTGTTGGTCAGTCCACTGCTCTATTCCTCCGAGAGACAGAGAGAGCGCAAAATTGAAGCTATTTTATGCTTGGTCTCCCTCAGTCCCAATTTTCAAATCTTCATGTCAATTTTCACACATCAGTGTCATATAGTGAATGCTATGGAAATTTCAGTGGGGTCCTTGGGAGACAATTTATACATGACCCTTTATTCCCTCCCCCAACCAGGCTGCAGCCCCTGCCCATACAAAGAATAAATGGATTTATAATTAATGTGGATTTTTAAATATAACTGCATTCGGAAATTTCCCCATTATTTGCCTCTTTTGCAATGTGAGTTCAAAGGAACACAAGCTCTCTCCCTCTCTTTCTCCCCCCCCCTTCTAATAAATTGGCTCAAGCTAAATTAACAAAAATTACTGCATGTTGAAAGAGAAGATAATCTTGTTATTCATTTTATTACTTTTCCTAAAAGGTATGTTGAAAAAGGTTTATCATGCAACTAATTTGGTAATCACCAGTTAGCAAATGCACTCATTGCCACCTACCTAGGTGAATCAGAAGGTTAGTAGCAAATGAAACACGGTACAGTTTGGATAGGTAATTATATCTTCTTGTAAACTAAGGATCATACATTGTCTTAAGAGTCCTTGGTGAGTAAAATCCTAGCAACAGACACAAAAGCTCAGCTGACACCATCAGAGCATTTCAATCATTGACCTTAAAACGGGCCCCTGACATCAGAAAGGGGTACACAGAGCCTACTGCGTTTTACGGTGTTAATTATCCTCTCTGTGGGGGGGCAAGGGGTGACAAATTGTCCAGATTATATCTCAGAGCATCTTAAACCTTAGCCATTCATGAGGAGACCTAAACCGTCCCTCATCCCCAGTCTTTTGATTTTACTTAAAGATGGTACCGATATATCACACATACTTGCTTCTCTGCATCATCTACCACTGGCACCTAAAGAAAGACCTAACTCTATGAGCCATCCACTTGTTTGTGTTTTTTTTTTTATTTTCTAAAAGTAGAGTAAATTTTATCAGGGACAATCTGATGCTTGACTTTTCAAAAGAACCCCATCTTCCGTCAGGACCCTCATTCTTTGTGGACACTCAGCACCTCTTGCAGGTTCCCTGCATTACCAAAAAGAAAGTTTTTATCCCTCAGTACTTATATGTCCTTCCCCTTATCCTTGTCTGATTTTTCACAGTTTTAGAGAACTTTCTTAGGAATCACAGTGGTGTTTATGGGGGATGGTTGAGAGAATTTTCCTTCTAACAGCTCTGGGGATCAGTTTTGGGCTTTGCAATTCAACATCTCATCCAGGAGATGTAGAAATCAGAATCACATCATCTTCCAGTTTGTTTAATTTGCTTCAAAGCCAACTGGAATGTGTACAACAACACACTGCAAACCCCCACCAAGCCCCCTCCCCTGGTAATAAGAGCAGCCTCTGGACAGGATAGCTTTATCAGAATCTTTATCCTCCTTCGATCTGGCCAGAAGGAAGTGAATTGGATGAGTGCTCTGTTGTGCCACACAGAGACCAACCAGCCAATGCTCTCCACAGGGTGTGCAGGCAACAAGACACTGTAGCTTGAAGTTGTTTTGTTAACGAGGGCTGTAGAAAATATATTTGTTTGGCACAGTGCCACCCTACGGCTGGCTGTGATCTTATGACATCTCACAGCCTAAGGCAGGGTAGCCCAGGTGAATTCCTGAAGGACAGTTCTGGAGGGGAAAAAGAATATCCTCTAGGTCCTGGGGGCTGCCTCATCCCTTGAGGTGCTGCTGTCTCTGGAAGCACTACTCATCGAGTCTTTAGAGAGGTTCTTTGGGATGCTAAAGCCTGCAAGGATGATCTGATGTAAAGCTACAAGAAATGCTCACTGCAAATCATGTGAAGATAAAAACGTTTTGTGCCTTGCTAGGCAAATTAGCCTTGGAGTGGTGACCAAGATTGACCAGATTTATCAGGGACCTACCCATAGCACTATTCCAACAAGTCTTCTGGTGGTGGATGAGGTGCAAGCGCTGGGACAACTTTGCACCATGCAGTCATAGCAACATCAGCCAAAAGCTGCAAAATCTGCTGTTCTCACCCAGCTCCACTGCAAATTGTAAAAGCCTGCATCTAGGGTTAAATTATCCGAGGCATATTCACTGCTGGAGAAGCCTGCGTTACACTGATGCAGCTGACAGAAGGATACAGCCCTTAGCTATATTATATATATTCCTGTATAGACAGGGGCAATCCACCAAAGCAAGGCACTATAGCACATAACTCACAGGTAGGCATGTGCCTCTGTGTGCTTGTGTGTGTGCACCTGGGTATGTGAGAGAGAAAGATGAGATATATTGGGAAACATATGAGAGATGAGACTGGAGAGATAATTTCCAGAAAGTACAGCCACCATTAGAAACTCTGTCTTTCCAGCTGGAGGGTTTTACGCTGCTGGTGCTTCTCTCTTAACTTGACAGCTCAACTCTTAGCCCAGCTCATAGTCGCTGCCTATAAATTTAATTAGAATGGGGGTAGGGGAGGAACAAGCCTGCGCGGCACTTGGCACACTGCTGAAAATAACCAGCTTTAATACCTTTGACATTGAAGCACCTGCTAAGGGCACAAACCGCTGTACAGCTGACCGACCCTTCTCTGAAGACAGGATGTGTCACTTCACTTGTCCTCAAAACGTGCCGAGAACCCGGGGAATGGCATGCGCGGCTGGGAGGCTCTGCACCACCAGGCAGCATTTCAACTCTGGAGCGAGCAGAGAGGGATGTTCAGCATCCCTGACCATGTGAAAAGGCAGAGACTCAGCCACCACAGTGGCCAGTGTGCCTCATGGATTTAATTTTTCTCTTTCTGATGTAGTGGGCTATTTCCTGTGTTTGCAACTAAGCGCTGCGCTGCAGCCAGCCGTGAACGCTCCTGTTGGCCCAGCTGGCCTCTTGCTTTTATGTGATTCTCAGGGCTTTCCCTGGGTAAAGTAGTGAAATAAACAGATTGGAACTTTGCCCACATACACACACACACATATATATGTGTGTGTATATATATATATATATATATATATTTAGTTGTGTGCTAGGGAAATGTAATAGATCAATTACTTCAGACAGAAAATACCCAGCTGAGGCAACAGGTTAGAGATTTGCCCCCTCTCTGGTGCTTCTTGAGACATAGCAGCTCTCTCCTAGATACTGACTCATCAACGGAGCTTGTCATACCTTTCATACTATTTCTGATAACTCCTAGGTGGCGGGGAAGAAAGCTGAGGGGTTGGGGGTTATTTGACCTCTTCCCTACCCATGCTACAGGGATCTGCTAGTGCCTTTGTGACGTTGGTGTTTGGAAATCCCCCAGCTGAGGTGGAAAAGCCTCTGAGCTTCTCTGGCAGAGTCCAGTGGTGACAGCACCAGGATGCAAATGAAGCCTGGACCGAATCTGACCTTTTTACCACCAGCAGAAGGCAACATGGCTGCAGCGAGAACCAGTTTTCAAAAATGCAAGGACCAGATATAATACAGGTTAAATATGCCACTGAATCATGGGATATTAGACCTCTTCAGACTTAGCAAACACCTTCAGGAGATCAGACAGCCAAGCACCACAAGTAGAGTTGCCACTATGCAACAGTCCGTAATGCAACAGCTCTAACGTGAAGTTATTACCAGAGGCGCAGTGTTGATACCTGTGTTAAGCCTCTGAGCATTGCCCAGTGTGAACTATGTGTTTCCACAAGACTGAGCAGACCCAGACAGAGCTGATTGCTCTTGCAGTTAATAAAAAGCGCTGCACTTTCTCTCTTGACAATCCCGACACCTGAGTGCTTCCTACGTATGACAGTTAGCACATTCTGGTTGCTCAGTGGCCTGTGAGAAATGAGCCTCTTCTCAATTTAGTTCCTATCATCAGACAAGCAGTACACACAATAAAAAACACACCTTGACAGTCAGCCCCCAAAGTAGCCCTAGGGACTGAGGGTCCGGACTTCCTTTTTTCTCATACACAAACCCCATAAAAGTGATATAATTTATTGGGCTGGATTCTGCTCCCTGCTATCTTCAGGTAAATCAGGATAACTCCACCGAGGTCAAAGGAGTCACTCTGCTTCAGTGTCAAAGCACAGAATAGCCTAGAGGAGAGGAACCTTTCCTGACTCCACCACATTTTTTCTCTAGATGGAGCTTGTCAGGCCCTTCTGACTTGCATTGACATCCATGGTCTGTCACAAGGTCCCCTCAATCAGTACAAGGTGAAAGCACATTAGAATCATAGCATCATAGAATACCAGGTTGGAAGGGACCTTGAGGATCATCTGGTCCAAACTTTCTTGGCAAAAGCATGGTTTAGACAAGATGGCCTAGCACCCTGTCCAGCTGAATCTTAGAAGTGTCCAATGATGGGGAATCCACCACTTCCCTGGAAAGATTATTTTAATGACTGATTGTTCTCACTGTGAGAACTTTTCCTCTTTTGTCCAATGGGAATCTCCCCCTAAGTAACTTGTACCTTTTATCCCTTAACTTTTCCATGTGACTCCTTGTAAAAAGGGAGCTTCCATTATCATTATAGCCACCTCTTAAATACTGGAACATGGTGATAAGGTCTCCCCTAAGCCTTCTTATTTCGAGGCTGAACAATCCCAATTCTCTCAGCCTTTCCTCATATGGCAGACTTTCCAGTCCTTTGATCACCTTGGTGGCTCTTCTTTGGACTCTTTCCAACCTGTCCTCTTTAGTACAGCATGGACCAAACCTGAATGCACTATTCCAGGTGTGGCCTGACAAGACTTGAGTACTTGGCCCAGAAACTGGCCTTCGTCCAGCAATGATCATCAGGACGTGCATGATCTTCCATCCCAGGATGGTGAAAATGGTGGACAGGTGGACAGTAGAGGTGCTGGTGGAATGGGGCAGAAGTGGGTGGATGTTGTGACAGGCTTTGCTCCAGCCCAACCCAGCCCATCAGGTCATGTCAAATGGAGCTAATATAAGTGTCAGTGTGCCATTTTCAGTTGTGAAATCTGTTTGTTGTAATACAGTTCATTTTAAGTCTTCCAGCTCTATGGATGCTATCAGCTGACATGTCTGGCTGGTATCCTCTGCCAAAAATACATACGCTTTCAACATTTCTCAGGAGTTGGGTTTTTCTCCCCCNAAATTTCTTCTTGGCTCTGTGAGACACAAGACTGTCCACACCTACCAGATAATGAGTTTAACATTTCAAGGACAGAAGCTCTCAGTCTGAGCAAGACACGGGGTGGATTTGCAGACCTGATTTGGGGTAGGTGCCAAAGGTGGCAGCACACTTTTAAGCTTCTCTGGCATGCTCTTTTTATGATAATCAAAACTAGCAGAAACAGATGATGTATAGTACCAGAGTACCATCAGTATTATTACAGTTAAGTAGTATGCTGTTATTAACAGTAGCTTAAATTTCTCTCTCATTGTTCTTTGCTTTTAGAATTGCTAATTTACAATAAATAAAATGACCTTTTTGCAGGTCAACCTGGAGTTGGAATCTGTTCAGTTCCCAAGATCCTCCTCAGGGTTGTCCCATCCTGGCCCTCCACCGGTACAGCCATCAGGTACACTCCAGCTGCAGTTTCTGCTCCACATCTGAGTCATTTGCCTTCTCTCTCCTGATGATGCCCGCTCTCTTCCTTTCCTCCAGCCCTTGGTCCCCATCTCTTACGTCTTCTTCCAACTGTATTTTTGACTTCTTCCTAAACTTTCTGCTTTTTCTCTATGTTTATAGCAGTGTACTGGCTTTTAATGATTTCTCTGAAGAGAAAATTAGGTCAGGTTGTTTTTCCTGTCTTCCTCCCTCTACCATCACAGTCACAATTTTTTTTCCTTTTCTTACCCTTGTAACCCAGAAGTCTAATTTCATCTCTTGAACTTTCGTTTCCCCTCTCATTTCCTTTCTCATACTGCTGAATGTCTCAGTGTTCTCTGTTTTCCAGCTCTCATAAGACAATACTTTATTCCTTCCATTTGTAAGCATCACTCTTTGTCTCTGTTTGTCTCCTTGAAATCCTTCTCCTTTTCCTGTCTAGGTTTGTTCAGTGTGCTTTCTCCACCTTTTCTGTCCTAAGTACCCAGCCTTACATCCCATTGAAATAGCTCTCAACAAAACCTTTCTGTATTTTTGGGGCAAAACTTGGCAGCAGTATGCCTGGCCCAGCCCCTTCACCCATCAGCAATTTTTGGCATTATTATTTACTTTTTGAAATCTGTTCTTCTGACCATCTGTGACTCAGTCCTCTATGGATGCTGCTCTTGTTGACTGAAGGCTCTTCATCATCTCCTCACCCTCCAATTTTGTGTTGGTTTCACAGATACTTACCCTTACTCTCTTCTTCTTCTGCTCCCATACCTTTCTCAAGGCAAACTTCTCTGAATAAACAAACTAAAGTATCACTGCTATGACAATGACTCACAAGTCTACTCCAGGCTTCTTTTCATTTGTCCAAAAGCAAAATTTCAGACAGTGACTTTGATATCTACTTATTCATGGGGAGCCACTATCTTAAACTGACCACAAATTTCTAATTTCCACTCCACAAAATCCTGCCTCTTTGTCTCTCCTTTTTTTCTGTCATGACCTGGCATCCACAGTTACTAAGACTTCTAACTTCTTCAATTTGCTCACTTCCCTCTAATTTATTGCATACAGATTGTGTCTATGTTTTTCTGAGTTTTATTTATAAGAAACAGAAAAGATGCTAACTTTCCTGGTCCTCCATACAACTGGAACTCCTACAGAGGCTCAGAATAACTTGCATTTTATCTGTGAAAACATCCTTTTATCTGGACAAATTGGATCACATGCCTGCTTTTCAAAATTTTTCTGTAAAAGTAATTTCTCTAGCTTATTGGTGTGACCAAGTTGTTTCTAGCTTGGCTTCTTGCCTTGGAAGGAAGATCTTTTTCCATGACAGTTCTTCTTCTGTTTCAACATATACAAATTACTCTGCACTTTGAAGGCACTCTTCTGACTCACTCCCATACTCTCACTTCAGCTTGGTCTGCTGAAACGCTGCTGGTCACAGTCAGGAGCAGGTCTTAGGGGTAGCCAAGGACCCAGACTCCCCTACACTCCTCTTCCTTTGGTTTTGCTTGTGTGCTTCTTGGCACAAGAACTAGATTTTTATATTTGTACAGTACCAAGCACAGCAGCTTTCTAACCTCTGTGAAGGAGACTATGGGATGCATTATGCAATGTTGGTAATAAATAATACAAATAAAAAAAGGGGGTTTGAAATGGTAGTGTGGGAACAGAATGGGATAGCAACTGGAAACGTGTTTGAGATGCTCGCACTTCGACCTTGATAACCAGTGGATCAGCCCACATGACTTCAGCTGTCACACCAACATTTGCAGAAATGTAGGACCACCAAGATCAGAATCAGTTCTTCTGGCCAGTAAGTAACAGCAGTGCTCTTATTTTGGCAGGCCAGCATCATTCCAGCAAGCAGCACAGGGGAAAAGCACTCACACACGCCACCCTCTCTGCCCGTGGCAGCCGGAGCACCTTTCAGATATCCTACCTCACCTGCTGACACAATCCATCAGCGCCCACCGAAATCAAATGCAGCTAATTGGAAGGCGATGACAGCCAAGGGACTGCTGGATTTGCATGCTAATTCCCCTATTTTAGCATCACACAGCCAAACTACAGGTAAAATGAGACTGTGCACTTCATTCCAGACGATTTCCTGTCTTCTCCTCCACAGCACACATGCATATGCACACATATACTTTCTCTTGGGCTTTGCTGTCCTGAAGCCAAAAATCAGCTGGAGATTGTATTACATGAGCTTTCCGAAAAGCCAGCCAAGAAGTGCAAGAGGCAACATGTTTTTGTCCTCTTGTTAGGACAGGGCTGCAAACTGCAACTGTAGATGAGTCTTTAAATGTCACAGCAGCACAGCTCACGGCAGGGAGCACAGAGCACTTTCTGCAGGCTGGGATGCAGCTTCCTCACTCTTTTTATGCCAGGGCTTCGGATGGATTCCTGGCTTTTGTTTCACACAGTATTGTCAAAGTTTTGTTTCGAGTATCCAGCCTCCTCTCCTGTTCTACCACTGGCGTCTGCGCCTGCTCTAAGTCAACCAATTATTTCCTTTAAGTGTCAGCAGCACACCCGACACACTGAGATATAACCTTTCTTCAAGTTGATGCTGTTAAACTATTACTTGAAACTGAAGTTGCAGTTGACAAGTGCTACTTCAGTCACTAATAACTACTTCAGAAGTGCTAGTGGTGTCTTGGCTCTTAATGTTGTGGCTCAGGGCTCGGTGAGTGTCTTTACAGGTCATTTAGAGCCATCCATCTGATCTGGAACAAGATCATTCAATCTCTCCTCTGGCTCTGCGCCTTACTTGCCCAGAGGTTCTCTGTTCATGCCCCCAGTGCTGCAGTAGTGGCCTGTCTGGGTGGCTGTCATGTTTGCCCAGCTCCTAGAAGACCCTACCTGAGAGAAATAGCCTGAATTTCAGTGTTTGCAGCAAGGAAAAGGTGAAGGTTCCAATGCCTTGAGGCTGAAAATAACCCTTTCAAGGGAGAAGGCTCTCCTCTCCATGCCCCCATCACAATTTCCCCTTTTTTGTTGCCTTTTCTGTTGTTTTNCCCTCCCCAAAAGAGCAGGATTCCTGTAATGAAGGAGGATGAGCGTTAAGACACGCCCCAGGTCTGCAGCAGCAGGTAGGGAATAGCCTACCTTTCCTTCCACAGTCCCCTGTTTTTTTCAGGCTCAACTCCTTCGGCCCGATCGAAACATCTGAGGTATCTCAAACCCAGGGGCTTCACAGTTTGGCAGAGGTCACAAATATTTCCCTTACATTTTGGCAGGTTTTTGGCACAGACTTAGGATATATTGGGAACAGAGTAACATAAGACAAGGCCAGATCATCTGGGTCACTGAGCCTTATGCCCTGTTACTGCAGACAGTCCTGTAGGAGATGTTAAATCCCGAACAACCTCCACTTTTCCTTTCCCTCCTGCACATAACAAGCCACAATGTGGCATAACAAACCGGGCCTGGCTTTTCAGCAGAAACAAGATACGTCAGGTTTTAAGTCTCCTTGACATGACAATGACTTCATCTAAATCCTGAAGCCATCCTTTGGATAGCCCAGCCTTGGTCTAATGTCTTTTAGAAAATGAAGCTCATTTAATTCCTGAAATGTGAAATCTAGGTCTCAGGTCAAGAGCATAGATGTTCTTTAGCTGAAAAATTCAGATCCATCAGAGACTGTCTGCAAGAGCCTGTAACTTTTCAAACTTTGGATTGCCACTAGACTTTATATATAGTCTTTCAAAGAGTAGGATCTAAATAAAAATGCCCTTGAAGAACGGGGCACTTTTTATGCTCCCATGCCCACAATCTGTTAGGAAACAAAAGACTTCTTCAGGGTCACAACTTGTCTACCTGGAACAAATAGCCAGACCTCAGCACAAACTTTATTCCTCCTTTACTCTGTATCCAGCCCAACATTCCTTCCTCAAGCAGGAGTTTTATGGCACTCAGTGGGAGAATCCCCTAAGACAGTCAGGGTCAGATCATACTGCTGAAGGGACCTACCACCATGGGAGATATGGAAGTACCTCAGCCAGAGGAGGGCAGTTGGTTAGTAATCATATGGACAAACAAAATATATTCCCAAGCAATCAGGAGTCACCCCTTTATGGCTATAAGAAGACAGACTACTGGCCAAGCCACATATCTTTTGGTAGTAAAGTGATTAGCTAAAATTCTTGCCAGACAGATTTCTAACCCTCAGAAGTTGTGTTGGTTGTGAGACTTTCATCCTCAGTAGGAAATACAGTGGGGCCAAGAAAAACTTGTATTGCACCTGCATCTAGCACAGATTGTATATGCATATGAGTTTCCAGAAGGCAACAAAAAGCTCATTCATATTGCAATTGGGTCTTTATATCCTCTCCATGTGCATGAACTTCAGGTTGTATGAACAGCCATATCCAGTTATTGAAGTATTTGATGATCCAAAGTGCCCAAGGCCTTCTTATTCTATCTCATTCACCATTAAAGTTTTGTACAATCTTTTTACTGGCTTTCAGCCTGCGATAAATACAAATGACTTGCCAATAAAAGCTGGTGTCTCCCTCCATCAGGAGGACTATAACATCATTGTTATTTAAGAGGTGGCAGTTTTGACACAATGCTTATTTAAAATTCGTAAAAGGGGAAAAAAAAAAAAAAGACGATGTAATAAATCTGCATGTTCTTCCTAAACTGCCATTGAAAGTCTGAATGCTCTTCCCCTTTCCAAAAGCATCAGCCGTTTAATGTTTCCTAAGTTGTTTTTACATGAATTAGGGCGTTTGAGTGAAGCACTGTCAGTTACAAAACCACGTTGTTGTCTCCAGCTAATTTTGTGTTAGCAGCTCTTTTAAACTGCTAAATCTAGTTTTTAGTGTATGATGATTTTATTTTGTGATGGTGTAAAACAGCTGCTACTTTTCTGATGAGTTGCCTGTTTTCCGTTTTACGTCTCTGCAAGATGTTGGGTTTCATCATGGCCCAGTCTGACAGGCAGCTGAGAGCAACCTGCAGAAAACCCCCAAACCAAACCAAACCACAGCAAACACCAAAGATCCCAAATCCAGGGGTTCAACCATCAGAGTGATTGGTCCTCTTGCCTCTTCGCTTGCTTCACTTGTACCCTGAGATCATCTCAATGCTGGACCTACACTAGGATGATCTAAATGAGGAGAATAAAGCAGGATTAGCAAGAAAGTAAGTTACTTGCTGCTTTAAGAGGACATTTGAGAGGACATCCAACCCCCCCAAAGGCTGTTTCTGGGGGGCTAGTGCAGGTTGGGATGGCTGTGACAGTTGTGTCACTGCTGTGTGCATGTTGCTAGAGGGGGATACTGCATGACAAGAGGAGATGGGACCTACCCAGGCTTTTTCTGCACTAGGGTGACAGAAGAGGGATGCCAAGCAGGATGAACTGCATTTGAGCATTAGGTGCTTATTTCACCTGGATTCACTCCAGAACCAGAATGAGAAATTAAAGCCAGATATCATGCTTTCCCTGTTTCCATGTCCCTAACCTTTAGCAAAGGCCAGCTACAGAAGGCCAGAGAGGCTGGCACTGATGTGCTCAATCCAGTCCTCAACCTGATACAGCAGTGGAAGGTGGCCAAGGCATTTAACACTCTGGCCAGTGGTGCATCTCCTGAGGGCCCAGAAGGATGAAAATATGGCTTGGAATGTCTTTCCAACCTAATTATCAATCTGCTTTTCTCAGACCCTTTTCTTCATTGCAGTTTCGCATTAATTTCTTGGGGGCCAAACTATTCTCCTCAGCAGAACTCATTATGTGGCTACTTGTGGCAGTCAGGAGATGGGAGCAAGAGCCAGATTAACCATGATTTATCACTCCCTCACTAACATTTCAGGGGGGCTCCCATAGTCAAAATTTCTATTACCTCTGTGCAAGGTGTCTTGCACTTCATGCTCACCAGAGGTGCTCATGAGGAATCACATAGTGATTTGCTTGTCACCATCTCCATTCTTTGCTACTAACTTTCCAACACAGGCGAACAGCCCTGGTTTATTCAGTGGCAGAAGGCTGAAGGACTGTCTTTGATCTTGTCTTATCCCCTGGATTCTGTGGGCTGGCATTTGTTCCATCTGTGCAAATGCAAGAAAATGACGCAAAGCATAAAAGAAGCACTCACCTCAAAAAGGTGAAGACGAAGATCTTTCCAATAATAACCCACACCTCATAAAAAAGATCTTAGATTTGGATAGACAAATTGGAAGCAGCTTGCCTGCTTGTTTCTTCCTTCCCTTTGCACTTACACCTCTCCCCAGCACAGCACACAGGTTGGTTTTTTTGCAAAAGCTGTGCAACCCATTGAACAGCGGTGGTCTAAACTATTATGGAGATCTTAAACTGCTGAATTGTTACAAGCTAAAACTGATGGCAACTGAGCCTGTGAACTGAAGTGTTAGAAAGTGCCTAGAGAGAAGTGGGGAAAGAATGCTGAGGATTTTGCTTTTTTATGTTTTGTGGGGTCTTTTTGTTTTTCTTTTGCATGCAATACCATCATAAGCTTTTGAGGCAATCTTTCCTTAATGAGTTCTTCATTTCTCTTGGTAAGCGCTGGACAGTTTCTCCTGGTATTCCCAACATAAAAGGCATTCTTGATTTGTCTTCTAATTTGCTCGTTGGGGTGTAATTTCTAAAGAATTGTACAAGTTCTTCAAAGTCAGATCCAGAGGAAAAATCGATGATGTGGATACTATGATATTTACTCCCCTTCAAGTTATAAAAAAAGCCTTTTTAGCTTTTTAAAACTAAAAATGCTTTCTTAGCCTGTTTTGCTCTATTCTGCATTGGTTTTATTTGCACCTTCATCACCAGAGCATCTGAACACCTTCAAGTAGTACATTAAGCAACATGACTAACATCTGTCACATACAGTTTACTCATTCTTTCTCAGCATCCTTATAAATGAATTTAGGGCTTGTGCTGGATCAATAGCACTGGAGACAGACAGTCTCTGCTTAACCTCAACGCGGGCACAGCATCTATGAGACCGTCCTGACCAGTCCCCACAACCTGCTGCCCCTCTGCCCTCTCCCCCGAGTGCCAGGTTCTTGTGTGAGGGGAGAGTTCTTGGAGGATTCAGCTCTGGACCAAATTTGCTCACAGTGGGACAGAGAAATCTGAGTAGTTTGGGGAGAACAGATGCGTCTGTCATTGTTTGCCCCTTCTCAGCTGCACACTGAGGGACACGTGTTATCTTAGGTGACTGAAGTAGCAAAACTACTCAGGAGCCCAGCTGGATCCAGCAGCCACTGATTTTCCAAACTTCTCTGCTTTCCTCAGGTTGCTTTGCTTACTTTTTAGTATCAGTTACAATTTATGGCTATTAATGGACAAAAATATGTTTCTCACCGTCAAAAGCCTTCTGTGCTAGTTTTCTGCCACTGGGAGCCTTCGACAGAGATGGTGGTCTCAGACACTTGAATTCGGGTCAACACAGGTCCCGTGCTGAACAGTGCTGCCAGCCCTCTCCTACAGAGCCAGCGCCAGGAGCAAGATCTAGGCATCCTGAGGCACTGTAATTGCAAGTAATATGTTTTCTTAATGGGCCAAGAACGCTTTGCCTAATTTTGCTTTCAGTGCATGGGAATGTTATTGCTCAGTGGCCTCACACAGGTGTTTAAGCATTTTTGTGGTATGATTTTTCAGTAGCGGCATAAGGTTTTATTGACTGTTACCTATAGAGTAACTTCAGAGGAAACGAGTGCTTGCAGTTGGTTGTGATGGATGCATGTGGAGCCGTGGCAGAAAACTCAGGAGCTGGTGACCTCCTCTCTGTCACGGTCTGTTGTATTTTGAGTAAGAACAAAAAGTAACTGAAAAAGGACACTGCTTTTCATGCAGCAAGAAGAATTAGGAGGAATTAAGTTACTGATCTATTTGTTTATCTGGAAAAGTGTTGGCTTCCCAGCTCTGATAATATGAACATGCCAAGGACAGCTGAATAGGTCAATTGAATTCCAGTGTTTGGGAGGATACTGGGGTATGGGGTTTATTTGGTCTGTGAATATGCACTACATGGCAGACTAGCGACTCTGGTCCCTGTGTGGCAGTCTAAATTGTATAGCTTTTGACACACAAGAGGCCTCTGACCCATAACTTGGCCTTGTTCACTAAGTCAAGACTCAGGTGTGTAACAGTCATGTCTCCTCACCTGTACGCCACCACCCATAAAACTCAAACCCAGGTACCCAGTCATTTAGAAACCCATCACCCTCCAGCAGGACCCACTCAAGGCATGTTCCATTGCCCGTTCCTCTGGACAAGATCTGAGACTGTGTTACAGTGTTAACAGCAATGGAAACATGAGTTATCTGATCAAGAAAGATAAATATGTCTATTTCAGAATACATAATCTTACCCCATATGTGAAGCAGTTTAACCATTAGCAAGTTGTCAAGCATTATTGAATGGAATTAGCCTCTTTATTTCTGGTCAGGATCAATCTTCTTTTCCCTTTCCCAGTACAATGAGTGCTTATATGTTACACATTGCAGTGCCTGGGGCAGATGACACTTGTGAAAGGGCTTGATGATCAATTCTGATACAAATCTGACATGAAGAGACTTGAGAGAATCTGGATCAGATGATCAAAGGGAGAAATAAACCCACATTTAATACTGTGACACTCCTGAATATCTGTGCATGTTGTATCTACCTCAAATGTGTTTGGATCCCAAAGCAGACATCATGCACAAGGACACCGTATGGAATGGTACATGGACAGAGTGTACATGGACAGGGGTGAGGATAGCATTTCACAAGCCTTTTCTAAATTGAATATTGTGGAAGTGTTTGATGTGGGATTGACAGCCCTTCAGAAGGAAGTACGATATTAATCATAAAAACATGGGGCAGAGAAATGCTAACAGCCTCTTGTCCACCAACTGTGGTACAGAGACGAGATGCAGAAGAAAGAATTTCTGTGATTTTTATTCACTAAAAATCCTCTGTTAGATTTACACCTCTGATTCAGAGATGAAAGAGAGACCTATTACCAGTCCCAGACCTTGGAGCCATGCCTTCATTTACCACCAGTCGGCTTTGCTCCTCTCCTTTTCGCTTCCCCAGCCTGGCTGTATATGAGTATTCATGAATGCTCTTTATTATTTTCCCCTTCACAGTTGCTTTTTTCTTCCCACACCTGCCAACATTAGCTCCATTCTTTGAATCACGCTGCTCTACAGCCTAATGCATGTGATCTCCATGCCAAGATGTTATTTAATTTCCCAACAAAGTTCTTTTGGCGTGGAACGAGCTGAGCAGTAAGAGCACAGGAGGAGAGGCATAGACGGGGGTGGGAAGGGGAATGAGAAGGAAGAGGGACTCAAATTTATGTTGCCTCTGGCTTCATGTACCAAGTTGTGCTGTGAAGGGCTGGGGAGCAGTGTGGGTGGGGTGGAAATGGCAGCAGGGGGTTCATCGATGGCAGGTTGCTGAATCAGGAACCCTGACACTTGTGAAGTACTCTGTCAGGAACATTAAGTATCCAAAAGTGATAAAGCTTCAATTTGCTAGTCCATTAGACTAATTACTGCAATAATTAAGTAACTACTTGATTAGAACTAATGGGCACCTAATTATCCAGGAGAAAAGTATCAGGTGGCAATTATCAGGTGGCAATTAATAGACTGGAGTTAATGTCTTAGCACTGTCTTTGTATGAATTCATAAGCAAGGTAAAGAAAACAAACAATAACTTATTAATATTTATTGGTGCCACAGTGTTTTTCAGCTTGTTTCATTTACACAGAATCAATTAGTGAAAAGACAGTTAGTGTTGCAAAGATGTAAAGTGACTGAAGCAGGAGTTTGATTTTAAAGGAACAGGATCACATTAGCACTTATAAGCAGAGACAAATGGATATCAGCCAGGGACTTGGTTCTGGTGCTACTAATTCATCAACAGAAGAAATCAGAGTAATTGAACTCAGTATTAATAACGAAACACACAGGAAGGCAGGTCCTGTCTTAATGGGGTTCACTTTAGTTTTGGTCCCTCCCTGAGTCTTCATCAGCATTTTCTACATTGTAGGGAAATGGAGGGAGCACCTTAGTGAATGAACGGGAACTTCCCGCTGCTATGAGTGGAAGGCACCATCATGAAATCTTCCAAATCAATGCTGCAGAGTCTCTAAAGGAGGCAGATTTCCCAGAGAGCTAATATCTGGTTGCAGTGCTGCTACAAATACAGTTCCCATAATGAACAGAAGGTGATAACTAAATTCCTGCCCATAGGCTCTGTTTACCTGTGTAAAGAAACTGTAATGACATCTCCTTTTCTTGTAATTTCCCCTTCACTTAGCACCCATCTGAAATATCATCTGCTAGTTCCCATGAGTGAAGTCCAAAAATCAATCTTACCTCCTTTAGACCTCAGATACTTTGGGTGGAGAGGTTTTTGGTTGTTTTTGTTTGGTTGGGTTTTTTTGTTGGTGAGTTTTTTTCATGGCCATGCAGAGGGTCAGCTTCTCAGACAACACAAATTGCTGTTGTTTCTTTGGTGTCAACAGGACCATAGTGACTTATGCAGAATCAAAGGATGGGCTAGGATCTACTTTTCCCCACTCTCTTCCTCAGATTCAAGAGGCTTTAAATTTCCTAGAAGAAAAATGAAAAATTCCAGAGAATTCTTTCCTATGAATCTTTATGGCCCTAATGATCATTGCTCCTCTTAAACGAGCTCCAAACCAAAAAAATATCATGCATGCAAGTTGTCTCCTTATCTCTCTATGGGAGAGCTCATATTAGCAATAATTGCTCTCATGAGTAAGAGTTTTTACAGTGTGATATACAACAAGCCGGTGTTGCTTTTACAGTGCAGGATGAAGAGTTCTCTTATAAACTTTAATCCTTGAAAATTCAACTGTTCACAAATGAAAGACCAAATTGTTTAAAGGATTTATATCAGTGCAGTGAGATGCAGGTCTGCATAGTATATGGTTTTATGGAAGCTGAAGATCTGGCCCCTACCATAGGCATTTCCCCTCCTGCATCCTTTTCTCTATGGTATAAATAAATGAAAGCTGTCCTAGTCATATTTTAGACTGTTTGCAGAGTCACAGGCTAAACCATAATGTCTGTGTATTAGAACATGTGGAATGATAAATGGAGATAAATTTAAAATTTATAGAACATGAACATTTGCATAAACTGCAATATCCAAACATATAGGTTGTTAAGTAACAATTGTCACAGAGGGCATAAAAAATTCAACTTTGTTTCAGGAAAAGAACTCAAATTCCTAACATGATTAAGATAATATATCATTTGTTCCTATCTTATTAAAGGCGTAATTGTTGTTAGACACAGAAGTGGCATTAACTCTAATCTGGTTTTATATATGTACAAATAGGAGGGGAGGTGAATGTGAAAATTGATGCTTTTGGTGATCCATAGGCATTTTATTAATGTTTGAATAATAACTGCCTGGAGGGCCTGTTATAAATTAAAGGGACGAATTGAGATATAAATTTTTATGAGGACTAGTTATACATTTCCATTATGTGTTTAAAAATGAAGGAATTACTGTGAACACAGCAGAACTCACATTTATTTGAGGTGATTTGGATGGGAGGGAAGGTGCAGTGAAGGAAGCTGCATGCTGGCTGTAAGAAAGATGTATCTGTCCCTTTGAAAAGATATATCATATGTCATGCATGAACTCTGTTCTACAGGAGACTTTTCTCTGCAGCTGATTTCACATGATTATTTATTTGACAACAGCAAGTGATGATATAGCAGCGAGTTTTAGGCCACTTAGAGAAGAATTCTTATTCTTAAATCATAGAGGAGTTCCCAAACCCCAACCACTGTCAAACTAGAGTTAATCTAAGAGAGGAACCCAATAATCTCTTTGGCATTTATTTCTCATTATTCCTCCTGTCTGGATATACACATCTTCATTCGCTGTGGGACCAACAGCGTATTTCAGAGCTTCCTCCTGCCCTTTGCTGTAACTGTTTGTGGGAGCTCTGCTCTTGTTGCTGAGCGAGCACCAGCTCCTCTTTTTTATTCACCAGTGCAGACACCCTGAGAGCCTCAGATAGTCCCATCAATGTGCTCTTGCTGTGACAATAACCCAGTGTCTTCATTAAGGCAGGTACTTTGGCCCCAAACTGCATCTGTTCATACAGGAGAGGACAATCTAGCCAATACTGAGCCAGTCCCTTAATATGTAGGGACCTGTTTTCCACCCCTTGGTTTATTGCAACTGACCCCCGAGGGCAAACCCTTTTAGATCAAATTCCCCAGGTTACTTAGTGCTTAACCCTTGTTTAGAGTTTTGATTGCTCTTGATTTCCATAGGTGCCATGAAACTGATGCCTTGGAGGTCCTGGGCTGTAATCTCTGTGCCTCAGTTCCCTATCTGTAAGATGAGGAGACTCACAGAAGTGGTTTGAGGACGAGAGCGTTCATTGTGATGATGTCCAGAGAGATAATGTACTATCATCTGCAGACATGCTACACTGATGTTAGAAGCTGAGCTAGTGTGTCAGTGGTGTTTTAGTGTAAAACACACAGTACAGGGGCCTTCCATCTTGCAGTCTTCCAGGTGAGTTAATTAATTTCAAATTTTATAGACATTTTGTTGTTGTTGTTGCTTCTCCAAACCCTCACTTTTCCCATCCCTCACAAGTATTAGGCAAGTATTTTCTGTTTGGACTAGGCCTGATTCACTGGAAAATAAGTTTTTCTCATGCTCCTGGCTTGCAGGAAGCCTAGAGCATTAATGGAATTGATAAAACATTGAGACCTAGCTCAATCTCATTCCCCATCTCTGAAGCATCGCCCTGGGCTCCACCATTCAGGGTGATCATTGTGTATGCTTGGAGAAGAGCGGTTGGGAGTATCTTTTGATCTACAAGCATTACTATTACTATTACTATTACTATTACTATTACTATTACTATTACTATTACTATTACTATTATTATTTTGTTTCCTGAAATGGAAATGAGTTATTCTGCAAGAAATACTACAAAATGCCCTCATGGTTCTCATTAAGGTTCCCACTTTTAGCAGCCCCTTGAATTTGGACCAGCTCCCCAGGCAGCTCACTGTTAAACCTCACCCTGTAATTTGATAGTGAGAGGTATGATCAGCTCTACTTAGTTCCTTGTTCATTGACAGAGTTTTTCAGCTTTCCACCACCTCAGTTTTTTGGATCCAGTCTTTCAGCTGAGAAACTCAATTTGTGACACTCCTAATCTTACCCAAATCAAGTTGCCAGTGTCCATTACCTTCTAGGATAGTAGTACCATGGTTATGTCTCTCTTTTCTCTAATGGTACTTAAATAATGCAGGTCGTTTCCTGCAGCCACACAAGCAACCTGATTGCCTGTGAGCTGTTGTGAAATACCATCCAACGAGCACTGAAGCAGTAAAAAAATATTTTCCAGTCAATAGGAGCCTTTCCTAAATGCATTACATTACTGAACAAGTGACTAATTAGACAAGAATCGTACTGTCTCTTTTCCAAAACTATGGGCTTTTTTCTGTGCTTGTTATTGAAGGGGCAGCTTCACAAGAGTTTCTTCAGGGAAGGTGCAGGGGAATGTTGCAGAGAGTAAGTTCTATGACAGAATTAGCAAATGTATTAAGTACAGTGCCAAGCTGGTATAGCAGAAATGACTAAATATCCATCAGGGCCTGTCACTCGTCAAGAAGTGAAATCTTAGACCCATTTAAGTCAATGACAAATGTTCACAGAATCTGGCTGCAAGTTAATAAATGTTTGGAGCCTGTATAACTCCAACACTGATATTTGTCAGATTAATTATTTGATTGATCTTATTGTCTGTCAAATAATTTCCTTGTGAAGTTAGAATGCTTTGTGTTTTATTATCTATAATTTTAAATAAGAAAACTTTGTACATGTATGGAGATACATCATTACATGTTTTATGTCGAGTCGTAGACAGTTATTACACATAATATGAAATCACATAACTAAATATGGGATTGTAAAATTTTCAAAATGGGCCACAGCTGAGGTTGCATCTCCTGCCTCCTTTGGGTCATTTCCTGGTTCAGGAGCACTTTAATATTCAACCTGAACTTTCTTTTATCATATTCTTCTCATTAGGCTACATATATGTAAAATGAAAGAAAATAACTCTACGCGTACACCAATTCCTTCAGCTTACCCTTGGCTTTAATACAAAACAGAGGATTTCAAGACTATATACATCAGGTGTTTTCAGCAAAGTAGCAGCAGCAGCAGCAAATCATAGACATTTGTCATTCCTTGGAGCTGTCTGACAGTTCTGACAATTCATTAGGCTGGGCTGAAAAGAGGTTTAGAAAGCAAAGGAATGATCGCAGGTAGTGGAGTTGCTTTTGCATGATCCAGTAATAGCTGATTTGTATCATTTTTGGTGATGGATACACTGGTCAGATTAAACTCAGCTGAATTTTTATCCTTTATTCTTCTCTTTTTTTTTTTTCTTTTTTTTTTTTTTTCTCTTTTTTTTTTTCCCCTTTCTTTTTCTTCCAACAGGAGATTTTGGGCACATTAGTCTAGATTTAGACCTCAATTTATCCCAAGAAGTAGATGCCAAAGAAATTCTTCCTGGTAACTACTGATATTTGTGGCTTACTAGAGGTAAGGAGAAGTGAAGTGAGCTCTGCTATTCAGTTTCCACCCAGTGAGGCTTTTCTTTTCCATCGTGCTTGAGTTATATTCCTTTCTGTGGCTATACCATGACATGTGTCATTCTTCAAAGTCAGAGTTGTTCCCACCTGAATGTATGCAAACCAAACCTATAACATAGTTCAGCAATAAGTGCCTCCATTATCCAGCTCTTTCCACTTAGCAATTTGCTTTTCTGACATGTACACGAGCAATTTTTTGACTTGAAGGCAAATCCTTTGCAATAACGCTGAATCTGCAGGATAGACCACCTGGAAAATATTTGGTCTTCCCTTGGAAAACATTTCCCTCTTCCAGGTTGGTAGGCCTTCTCAAATCATGCGACAATGTAAAATGCCTGGGTCAGATTCTGAGTTGATGAGGCAATGCTGTCTGGCCAGAATGTACCCTGGGGGTCAGGCAAATGATGGTCTCGGGGAACAGCAATATCACGGAGCCTTCTTAGTCCTGCAGAGGATGAATAGCTTTCCATCTTCATTTTGTCTGTTTTATAGCTGCCACAGAATAAGCAGCCTGAGATTGATCCTGACCAAGTAGTATTATATGGAGGGCCTACTAGAGCAATATTTGCTCTTGATGACCACTGGAACACACTCATTTAAAGAATTTTAATATAAAGCTAGAAGAAGTCCTTGTACACAGTTCTATTAGGGGTTTTTGTGGGGTTGTTTTTTTTACACATGAGGTCTCCCAGACCCTCAAAGTCATCAGTAAAGTTCTAAGTACTTTCTAATTAGTACTTTTTTTTTCTTCTCTGAGGTTCGAAGAGCTGACAGCATCACCTCATCATGCATCTTGAATGCTACGCTTTCAAGCAGAGTTGCCGACCTCTCTCAGCCAACAGCTTTGCAGCTTTTAGCTGCTGAATACTCAGAGAGGGCTGAACCAGACTTTTCAGCTGGACAATCTCAGAACTGGAAATTATGGCAGAGTTATGCTTCTTCCAGCATGCCTTTATTGGCCTGAAGTCAGCCCCTTTCTTCTGGAAATACAGGTATTTCTGGCCCCTATGATCCTATGTGCAGGACTAGGTGATTTAAAGTAATTGATGATGACACTTGTGGATGCTGG
This sequence comes from Thinocorus orbignyianus, assembly GCA_013400375.1. Lineage (NCBI taxonomy): Eukaryota > Metazoa > Chordata > Aves > Ciconiiformes > Thinocoridae > Thinocorus > Thinocorus orbignyianus. The sequence goes on from VXBW01000458.1 coordinate 792,436, forward strand.
TTTATGTGTCGTGTTGTCTGATGTGCTTCCATATTTGCATGTAGGTTGTGTGATTTTTTGCAGCTGGTTGCGAGTGGCAGGCTGCACTTGCTGGTTTGTTATTCTGGAGTTGTGCATGTGAGTTGAACTGTTGGCATTAATTATTTTTAATAGTGAGTCAGACACTGAATTACAGGATCCTACCCATGGATATAAGAGGAAACAAAGAAACAAACGGCACTCCTCTCCCTTCCCTGACATAAGTCATATTTTGTCTCCTACGACCTCAACCGGCCCTTTAAATTTCGTATCAAACATTAGAAAGAAAGAGGTCAAAGTAAGAGCCCTGTTGGAAAAAAAACCCACGGCCAACACAGATATGAACTATGGGAACTTGTCATCTTATCATCCTAATTGAAGTCATTCTGCAATGTATGACAGTCCATCATATATTCTGCCAGTCAGTGTGTCATACATGATGTGTAACGAGAGAGCTCATAAACCCAGAGGGGAAGCCCCTTCTTTTTTATTACTTTATTTGATCATTTTCATAAAAATTCTCCTTGCTCAATACAGAGGGACGTGTTTATTAGGCCCATTAAAGCTTTGTCTGTTCATTTGACACTGTGATTTACACAGCTTTGCCCACAAAAGAATCCTATTATTTCCAGTCTGGAGAGGTGTCTTGATGGAAAATAAGTATTTAATTCCACAGGTGAAGGCAAAGAAAGGGGAGGTTGTTGTCAGAGGCTCAGAAGTAAACAAAAGGATGCTTTAAGGATAATTGACACAGAGGAAGAAAACATTCCCAGTAAACATAGAAAAATAAATAAATAAAGATACTCTTCCCAAGGAGTGGGAATTGAACTGGGCTCAGCTGAACCTTTTTTTTTTTTTTTTTCTGCCTTCATTAAAACCAGCAGAATTTGGCAAAATTTCCCCCTGTGTTCTACTCATGAATGTTTCTAGAAAATATCAGCTTTCATACGCAAATATTCTTGAAGTGAAATTGGTGGCTTCCTTTGAACACAGCTAGTGCCTCAAATCCCATCTGCTTTTCCTACAACACGCCCACTCATTATCTAGCTTATTTGGCTTTATTTTATTTTTTTTTAAATGAACACAAATTAAGCTATTTAATCAAATATGTACATGATTACATGGCATTTTTGCATAAGAGTTATACACCCACGGAAATCATTAATCACAGATAACAACACTATGTTAAAATTAGACATTTTGCTTGCTTTCTTTTTCTGTGTGTGTGTGTGCTTTTTAACATAATATCCTGCGTAGCTCTAATTTCACCTCTACTCTCATTTGAATAAAGCAGGATTGTTTTACATCAAATTATTCATTTGTCTGTAGCTCTGATAATTGGTATTTATGTTTAGACTTGATCTCAGAGGAATAATAATACAGGACTTGAAAACAAAAAATGGAATGGGTTGGGTCTTTTTTATTATTATTTTTTCCCCCTTCTGCTTGCACGGAATGTCACCATGAATGTCCATTGGCAAACTGAATAAGAAAGAGTGTCACAGTGCAGGACAACCTAGAAGATGACAGGTATTTCCAGGCATAGCAATGATGAGATCAAATTCCCCTCAACCTGCCTTGTTTGCTGATCTTTTAATCAGATTCAACTTCACTGCAGCTACAGCACGAGGTTCTCTGACAATGTATGACAGCATGTGACAGAAAAATATTTTGATTTTTTTTTTCTTTCTTGGCCATTTGATGCTATTTCAGATAAATCTGAAACCCCAGCAGCATCTGATATATCTACCAAACTATTTCAGTGGAGGTTTTTAAATGAGTATAATTGAACTGGAGGGTTTGGGGTTTGTGTTCATATGTTTGTAGTGGAATCCAAACAGGAAAGCTGGGAAATGATCTAAACCCTTTGAGGTTAACATGCCATGAAAGAGCATCAACGACCGAAGAGGACATTATTAAAAAGCAGCCAACCTAGCTCAAAAAGAACCACTGTGTGAAGCAAGAGCCCACAGAACAACACCCAGGGCTGTTTGTGATCCCACAGGGATATGTATTTCATCCCCTGTCTTCATCTCTCCAAATTTCCTCTGAACTGCTTCTGAGCTGCATTCTTGAAAAAGAAAAACACCAGCAACTACTGAATGCGTCTTATCAACCTTTTCCCCACAATCTGCTTCATATTCCTCTCACACCCCTGTTCTCGCAGTGTCTTGGGGAAATGCTTGGATCAAAGATAAGAGAGAACAAGGAAAGGAATGAAGCAAGAGACAAACAACAAAACAAAACCACCCCCCCCCCCCCAAACTTTTTGACTAAACTCCTTTGTGCATCGTGTGCATGATTACAGCAAAGTTAAAACCGCCTTCTTCTTCGCCAGTACTTAATTCCTGCTTTTAAAATCAGGCTCCCTTTGATCTTGAGAATTGAAATGATCTGGAAATGAAACAGCCATTGCTTTGCAGAAAATCTGGATAGGGTCCCAGACATGGCTTTTACCTGGAAGACTTCCAAAACAGGATGAAATCTCTCTAGTTTCAGAACAAATTGCAAGATTTTTTCTCTATGTCTAGTCCAACTGTGAAACTCTAGCCCCCATGTCTGCTGTTTCCCAAAGCGCAGATGTAATAACCTCTAAGGTGAACTGTGAGAGTTATTCCCCCATCTTCTCCCCTCTGCCTCTCCTCTGAGGGTTGAGGGCTGGGAGAATTTTATTAAAGCAAAGGCTTAAAGTTCTGGGCAAGCTTCAGTTGAGGAGACTGTTGTAACCCAGGCTAGACCCAGACATGTGAGGGTTGGAGAGGACAAGGGAGCAGGGGCATCTGTAACATCTGGATCCTCTTTCAGGCACAGAAATATCTGCCTGACTTCTCATGACCTGGTCCCAGCGCCAAAAGGGCTGAGAAATGTGGTTAAAAGACACAGAAGCAGGCTTTGCCCTAGCAAATAAGTCCCACTGAGAAAGCGAGCACATCAATATTTCTTTGAGTGTGTTTTTTTGAGTTAATATATTTCCATATGTTGCATGAATATTTCTTTTTTGGGGGGATTGTAAGTCCATCTGGTACTTGTATTGGCAGGGCTCAAGCTGGCAGATCCTTACCCTGTGCTCTGTTACACAGAGACTGGGACTGCCTTTACAAGGACGGGTAGCTGGTTGGATAGAGACAACTTCTCCTCAGCTGTCTTTTTAATTAGATGAACTTCTCAAAGCAATCGAGACAACCAGGTTACTTACTGTCGATAAGCTTCCACAGTGCCATTTTTTAATGCTACAAAATGGGTATGGGCTCTGCCTCTGAAGCATATCCATCCAATATAAAGACACCTCTCTCTTTATGTGTCTTAAATGGCCAGTCACTACACACTGCAGCAACCTCCATCGAGGAAATGTAAAGGAGAAAGGATGCCTAGGCACCAATACTAAGCAGAAAATGTGCTGAAATATCATAGCTTGCCAAGACAATAAGAATCACTTTCCTTTGCATGTGTCATTAAGGAACTGGGGAATAATTATCTGCTTTAATACAAGCTTTTTCCTTCTGCATGATTAACTTCACTGATATCAACAGAGAGTGTGATCACTCTGAAATGACAGCTCCTGGTAGCACGTTCTGGAATAAGCAAAAACAGGTTGTCACTTTACCCCATCCAGGAACAGTCGGTTGCTCTGTGCTGGGTGCTGGGCAGAAGAACTGGATTCTGCACCAGACGCCCCCCATCCCAGGAGTCCAGCAGGTCCAGCCTCCTGCCAGGTGGCTCTCAGGTTGGGCACGCAGGGCTAGCTGCTCCATTTTCTGATGTAGCACCCTGTAATTTTGGCTATGCAGTTTCCAGACTGAGAGCACTCAGGCCTCCTCATGCTAAACCACAACCTCCTTTAGCCTGGAGAACTCTGACCAGCCCTGCTGCGAGGCACAAATCTCTCTCTCATGGTTCCACTGTTCTTGTTGTTCAATGCATACGCATTGAGCTGAGTATAAAATATTATGTATTTTAAAATACCTGGCTTTAATGGTAGCCCTGCCTTTGACCTCAACGTGCAAAGTGACAGAGCATACATTGGCCAGAGGAAGGGATGGAGGGAGAAGTAGGTACAAACAAGCAAGACAGTTAATCAGAGTAAAGGTATGGAACAACCAAACATCCTTTCACTCTTACTAAAGTTGTAAAAAGTCTGGCAAATGGCTTCTGTGGAAATTAATCAATATACAGAAAATCTGCATAGCAACTGTGTGGACAACAGGAACCTACCTATAAATTAAAGAAGGCTACTCTGAGTATGCAGAGCTATCTAGGGAGAGCACTGGGGCAGAGTGGCAGGGATCAGAAGAGCTAGGGCAGGGTCCACGGAAAGGAATCCTTCGGTAAAGTCCTCATTTTGTCCGTGTCAAGAAACACAGGAGCTGTAAAACAAAGCAAACGGTGTGCATGGAAGCAAAGTAGAAATTTGGTGCAGCACCATGTGCTTTTGACAATGTTATAATAATTTTTTAAAAGATAAAGGAATATCTGTATATTTTTAAAGAAAAATAGGAAATGCAAAGACTAATTCTCAAAAATCTGTGAAATATACAGTGATGAGTTATTGAGGACTGGTGGGGGGGTGTTTTTGTAATTCTGTAGGCATCTCAGTCCTCTGGTGAAATGATGTATGGGGCAATCGTCTGGTAGGGGCTGATGGGATGTAAATGAAACTAATTAAGGAAATGTCAAACATAATTAATAAAACAGGTTTAAGTTGCAAAAGCACTGTCAGCTGAATGAATGGGGAAGAATGCTGCCTTCCCATTGTTTTGGGGCTTGCTTGCTTATTTATATATTTATTTATTTATTCCTTGCTCACCCCCTTGCCCTCCCACCAGTTTTTCAGTTGCACCATTCAATTAGATCACAGAAAGCTCTTGGAAGCTGCTCAAATTTCCACCTTGCCCCCCTTCTGAGCTGGGGTCCCATAGAATAGGAGGAATATAAATTTGCCCTGTCGTCTTGCAGCCTGGGAAGAAGAAGAAGAAAAAAAATTAGTTGCTAACTCCTCGTCTTCCCCAAGTACTACAGGACATTAACATAACCAATTTGTTTGAACTCCTCACTGGCTGCTTAATAGAGCATCTGACCAGCTGATAAGACCTGGGTGCTGCTGCCTATGATACCTTGTTATTAGCATTTTCATAATATTCAAATATTACAGCCCTGTGATTCACTAGCCTTCATTCATTATTGATAAGTACAAAAAAATAAATAAAAAGGGTTTATAAATAGCAAAGGGGGGTGAGCGACCTATAATTATGGCAAGCAAATTAGGGTGCATGGTAGAGTCAGTTACATTTGCCTAGGAGTAATGATGCTCAAGAACTTTTTCTCCCCAGAGACCAGAAAAATAATGGATTCCCTGGCAGCTGCAGATGGGCTAGGAAAGGCTGTCACCCAGGACGCTGTTTATATAAGTTAGGCCAAGCATATGGCTCTGTGTCCTGCCTGTAGCCACCTCCAGATACTGCAGATTCAACAAAAAGAAATAAATACACAAATAAAAATAGCCCCTCACTGGAAGGTGGTGGCAAAGGGAAACAAGGAGGAGAAAGGTAGAGGGGAGCAAGAAAGCAAACAACCAAAGTGAGTCTGCTCAGAAATTTCTGTTGAGAGCAATGCCAGCAGCTCAGGGATCTAGTAGGGGTGTTATATTTAAACCCAGAGGCTGCTGAGCCGCATCACTGAAGAGAGGAAGATGAAATGTGATTTCTGCTAACACAAAACTTTTTCCATGTTGCACTCCAAGACAGTTGTACTTATACACTAAAGCTTTGAGCCTGAGACGATAAAAACCATGGTCCTAGTTAAAAGCAGGAGCTACTAGAAATAACCACTGGATACTTTATAATTTAATCCCTGTGGTTCTATTTCCATTAATCCAATCAAAGGCCTTTTTTCTTTACTAATGAAACTGGAATGAAATACAAAAGGGAGGCTGACCTGTTAGCAGGTGACTGTTTCTTATAAGTTATTCATTAAAAACACCCTAACGCTCTGGTGCTGAAGGAGGCTGTCCCTACTTCTGTATAATTTAAACATAATTGAGTTGGTTGCAAAGAAGAAGAAAAAAAAAAAAGTTATTTTTTCCTAACTCTAAACCATTATACAGCATGCATGTATTGGAAACCGAACCCATGCAGACATTTGCAGAGGACTAGGGACTAACCCTTGCATATCATCTGCCCCCAACATTTTCCATTCCAAGCAGCTCTGAATGGCCAGTTCCATCATGTGTACAAATATCCCCCATGTTTTCCAGGCATTGTACTTTAGATAAGATAGCAATTGGCCTTGGTTTGGCCTTTCTTGCTAATTTTAGAGTAAATTCAGTAGCGGAAGGGAAAAACTTCCGCAGAAAAAACTGCAGTTCAGATGTTTTCTCCCTTTAATTTTTTTCTTTATTAAACATAGTTAAATTATTAGTGATACTAGTTTGGTCATAATATTGTTGATTAGTGTCATTCAATTCTTTATTTGGAACTTTGATCAATGACTGCTTTTTTAAAAAACACCACCATCTGAAAACACCAATCTGCCTACAAACTTCACAGTTTGTTTTTCAGTTTTTTCCAGTTTTTTTCCCCCCAGACTTTCCCAGCATCTCTATGGATCAGCATTTTTAGCAAGTATCTACTCTGGACTGCATTCTTGTCTGCATATAAAATTCTTTAGAACTTTCCTGCACCTTAGCGAAAAATGAAGCAGCGATATTTATCAGAGCAATCTTCCAACTAGATGCCCTCGACAGCCTGTGCCTGGAGCCTCGTCTACTTTGATATATGTGACAGAAAGTCCAAACTTAGTCTTCTTTATGCTCTGAACTCTGGCAAGGTTTACAAAATAGACACAAACTCGACAACAAACCCTACTTCTGCAGCAAGCTTTCTCCCCAGAACATCCACAGTCCTGCAGAAGTTCAGACCTGGGTCTGACCTGTCCCTCTTCAACACATGCACCCATCTTACAGAAGGATCCCTAGGCATCCTATGGGCTCTGCTCTGCCTTAAGTCTCCCATTAACATTACTGAGAAGAAACAGAACTGTTGGAATGGGCCCAGCGGAGGACCACAAAGATGACCAGAGGGCTGGAACACCTNCAAATTTAAACTGACACAGACTTGCTTATATCTTCCTTTGTGTTTAAACACAGATGGTTGCTTTTATTGTGCCGCTGCATTTAAGCCAATGCAAGCAGCAAAGTACTTAACTGGAATACATATCTCTTCTCCAAGCATTCACAGTTTTTTTGTAGGTGAAGTATCATTCTTAAGAATATATACAGTGTTTTCATGCATCTTGATCTAATCCATTAGTCCTTATAATTTATTGTTAACTGCTTGGATGTAGGAGCCATGACAGCTTTGAGTAAAACATTTAAGCAGGCATCTGCTTTGTATAAATTATAGGAACCTTGGTCACACAAGTTTTCAGAGAGAAACAAAGGTCTTTTACCAACATCTGTAGCTTTTGGGAGTGATTTTTTTTCTTAATGTAAGAAGTTTTGGATATTTGAAACTGTAACAAAGCAAATCTATGAACTACCTGCAGACTTGTTATTTACATTTGTATTTGGTATTGTGCTAATGGCTCCAAGGCAGGAGGAACATGATTGACATTGGGGCTGGGAGCTGAAAAACACTTTGTTAGTCCCAAATCAGCTCCTTGGAGGATAAAACCCTGATTAACTATAACTGGAGTGGATTGTCTTAATCTGACTGCTGTAGTATTTTATGTCTAGTCATTCAGGCTTATTTCTGTAAATACTTAGCTAAGCTTGAATCAATTACTTCAATGTCTGCCTTTGTCTCCTACCATCGAAAATGGCATGGTGTCATGATAAAAGTAGGCAGAACAGCAGGATCAGGGAAATGATACCTTGCGCACACAGAGCAAGGAAGATGTGTGTTAATGTGAGAGAAAGACATCACCTCATAAGGTAACTTCTCATATGTAAAGAAGGATGTTCCACATTCTCGCTCATTATGTCTCAAAAAGAAAACCTTACAACCAGGAGGAGTTGCAGAATCAATTCTATTCTGAATATTAGGCTGTCCCAAAGGCCTTTCTCTCCTCTTCTGATCATCCCTTCTGCCTTTTGACTAGCTATGAGACATCTGAAAGGACAGCAGTACTTTTGCTAGTGATACACAGTTGACCAAAGGTCTGATATGCACATGATCTTCTTGACTTACTGCTTGTGCTGCTTAGATTCCTTTGGCACAGTCACGAAGCTTTATGCATTGCACATTTCCTGAATAAATCTGAAGAAGTCTGACAGAGCGAACTAATTGAAACACAGTACTCTGCATCTCACTTTAGCACCATCATTCCATGCCGTAGCCGTGTGGTTCAAAGTTAATAGAGTGCCGTGTCAGGGATGCCACTCACCAGGGTGAAATCCAACGCAATGGTGGACAAGCCTGGTGAGTGGTTTTCCTCTTCAAAAGTAGCTTGGAGACGTGACTTCATTCTCTTTCATACCTCCGGATGCACAAAGGCATAGCTGTGAAGGTGATGGGATCATATCAAATCCACCCAAGTGCAAAGCTTTGGTTTAATTTTTTTTTTTTTTATGTATCAACTGCTGGTCTCAGCTCTAATTAACCTACTCCCCTATCAGTCCATTCCCTCCCCACATGCCGTCTTTTCCCCTTCCTCTCCGTGATCTCCATTTCACTGCAGAGATGGCCTGGCAAAGAGACATTATTCTATTTAGAAGCTGAGCACCTCACTAGGGGTGACAGGCCTGTTTTTAGGTCATTTATCTAATTGCTCTTTGCAGATAAGAATTAATTAGCCCGATTATTTTTCTTAGTTTTTGGATGGGTTCCCCACCTGGAGAGAAGAAATTCCTCTATGTCAGTGATTAATTGCTGAGCCAGAAGCTTTCTGCCTTGCATTTGTAATAAATGCCGACTGGTTCTCTAGGTCGCATTAGGAACCAGGCAGATTGTGGTTAAAATGCACAGGATAATAAAGCATTTGTACAAACAAGATCACTGCCATTACATTTTGATTAAATATTTTAATTTATCTGGAGGTTGAGGGACTGCAGGAATCAAAAGGTTTAAGGTCTCCTATTCCCAGCACTTTCCGATGAGAGCCACCCTATAGCCCTTTGATCTAAACCAGATGAACCTCATGGCAATGCTTCAGTTTAGGATTTGGCGCAGCTGGTTTGTCTCATAGTGGTCCGAGTGCTCGGAGGGTTGTCAGTCTGCAGCCAGCTCAACTCGGTTGGGATAACATTTTGTGAACGATAACGGGGCAGGAGTTTGGTTGAACTGAGGGAGGAAAGGTTAAGATTTCTGTGTGAAATTATGGCAGGTTTCTATCCAGCTGTATTTAATGCAGCAGAAGTGTCCTTCCCTTTTATTTGTCTTTCTGTGTCCTTTTTCTTTTTCTCTCCATTTCCCTATTTGTTTTCTTCCCCCCCCCTTTTCTTTCTGTAATAATTCTCAGCCTAAAGAAAGTGGTGTTTTTCTGCAGGACCTACTAAAGAAAAGCACAGTGGCCTCAATTCTCAAGCTGGTCAGGCTAGGACAGGCCTCCTTTCCAGGATTATACAGTAAGTCAGACAGTATGATCACTTGTGCCCTTAAAACCTGATTTCTGCCCTAGAAAGTTCATGGCAGAAAATGGGAACCTTGCCATTTGTTTGGCTGTGCTGTTTGAAGCCCCTGATGTCCCAACAGGAGAAATTAATTGCTGGTGTTGGAGCGGTTTCTCTAACACACCTGACCACAGAAGACACGGAGCTGCCTACTTTACGGTGATCACTACCACCTCAGAGAGATGAGGGCTGAAAAGGTAGAGGAATGAGATACTGAGTCCCTCGGTCTCACAGCTGAGAGATGTTAGGAGGGCAGTATCAGGGCATCTGGCAGTGAATGCCTTTGCTGTCTGTTCTTCAGAAAAAAAAATAAATCTTCCTCATCCCAAAACACTTACACAACCTTTGCATTGGAGAGAAGTAAATTAGGGTCCATGTGCAGACTTTCACTGTTAGTGGGCAGAGTTATCTTACTGGGGACTTTTTTTGTTTGTTTTTAAAGGAAAGTGGGAAAAAAACATAAGAAAAACACAGAAAGCATGACAATTCCTCTCCTGACAAGTGGGCTGAAGACAGAAAAGGAGAACTGATATTTCTCTAATGTGTAGGAACAATATTGCATTGTGAAAAGTAACTTTCCATGGAACTTCAATTCTTACTCAAGCACAGTATTTTGAGAATACCATTCCCACCTGTGATTTAAAGACAGAAAAATCTAGTGCTACACTGATGGTTAGTCAAAAATCAATGCTTAAAAATTGCTCCTACCTTCAACTTTGAGCTATAGGACAGCTTTGAGTATCGAGTAAAGCCCAAACGTGTCAGATACAGCTGATATATCTCACTACCTACAAAAATGAGCAAAATTTTCTTACCTTTTCTTTTGCTAAATTGAGATTTTATTCTGGTCACCATTGCTGCCTGCATTTCATAACTAGACCAGAATAAACACCCAAGACAGAGCACCCAGTTGTTCTCTTTGACTGATAACCAAGGAGAGTCAGGTACTTGAAATCAGTGGAAGCAGAGCTGCTAAATACTATTTTTTATCTTAGTTATTGGAACCTATTTTAACTAATATATTACATGGTAATTCAGGAATAAAGACAACATCTCACCATGTCACTGAGAAGTTACATTACAGCCCATTTTTCAGATGTGGAAATGGAGCTCCTGTGAGTCTGAGCTCTCTCCCTAACGCCACAAAATGTGTCACTGGAAAAACTTCACACAAAACCTTAGCAATATCTACTCATGTTATAAACCCACACCAAACCATTTAATTTAAGTAAGATTTACCTCCTCCACCTGCAGTGTCATTTCTGGCACCGTGCATGAGGAAAATTAACAATATCAAGTGGCCTGAGTTATGATAATGAAAGATGGTTGCTAAGAAAAACCATGATGATAGCCAAGAAATTAATATAACAAAGATGAAAATCTTCTTACGGACCCAAAATAATAGATGTTCTGTATCAATATATGACTAATCAGCACTCAAGGATTTATCTTTCAAATTACAGAACATGGTGGAGACATTTAATGCAATATGGTCTCCCTTCAGAGAGATGCAGTATGTGACTAAATATCTCCAGTGAGTAATATTCACACTTACTCAAGTACTGTAAATATATCCCTGATAAATCTGGAGAGCGAATTCTTGTAAATTCTTGTTTAACACTGCAAGGAAGCTTAATAACTTTCCAATCTATCAACATGTTTTAATTTCCTACTGTGCAATTTCTAACTGAAACAGGGCATTTAACAGAGGAGATTCGAAACTAACGGAGAATGGACAATCGTGTATTAGAAAAGCTTGGTCTCAAACGTGCCGCTGCATTGTATAGGCTTGGACATTTTCAGATGTGAACATTTCATTGCCATTATGCCTAATTATGCATGCAATTTTTCATGTAAAATTAAGTGCATGTGCAATGTGCAGATTAAAAAAAAGAAAAAAATACCTTTCTACTACTAAGTGGAAATGGCTAAGAACCTGACAGAGGGATACAGCCAGGTGGTTACATCAGCAAGTGACATTATGTGTACTTAGGCATATTTTCTAAGGTCCAGAATGCAGACTGAGTAGAAAACGCAGTAAAAATCATGCCACACTCAACAAAACCAATCTGTTTTTAAGTGGGATTTAATAATGTTAACCTGCATGTATTTTCCAAGGCTTGGAAGGATACAGGTTGGCTCATCAGTAAATCAGGTTTATGTGATGTTTCAGACCCCTAGTTTTCTCTTTGGGTTTTAACCATGTGTCTGGGGTGCCTGAGAAGGGCGGATCCTTAAAATCTAGCTGACTTCTCTGTGGTCAAGTGTCAGCAGCCACACCGCCCAAAATCTGAGCTGCCCAGTAGTTTTCAGATCTTGCGCCAAGAAGAAAGTTCAGAATTAATCAGATGTGTGATGGCTAGATGCCTGAACCATAGCTGCTACATTTGTTACATGAATCAATTTTTACTGATAACACTGAAAATACCTCAATTTTTGCCCCTCGGTGTTAATTATCTTTCGTTATCCACATTTCCTTTTCCCACCCCCACCCCTCTACCCCCCAAGCTTTGAGATATTTCCATGTACTTTAATTTCGTTAAATGTATTTATACTTTTCTCAATAATTGTTTTACTGAAGAATCTGTGGTCTGCTCTGCTGGTTTTTCTTTGAAGGCTTATTACTCCTATAGACATTCTCTGTGGATTAAATTTAAGGAAATGGTTGGTTTGGCCCTTTACGTGAGCAAATGTAGCAATGCCTTTATAATATTCCATAAAGTGTGCAAAGGCTTTTTAAAATATAAATTATTCAGTTACGCTGCCAATGATGCTACTGCATATATAAACATGTTTCCAGTCCCAGAATGGGCATAAACTCCTTACTTTGAATAGCAAACATGAAAGAAAACAACTGAGCTGAGAATTAATGACTCACTATTTCTGTTTTTTTCAGCTTTAGGGGTCTCTGCAAAAGGAACATCTTCCTACAAGTGTTAATATGAAATCTTGCTGTCCCTCCTACTTGCCATTTTCCTCCATGGGGTCTTTAAGAACTTACTTCAAGTATTTGAAGAAATTCCTACATTTTTCCTACAACCTTCCAAACCAAGTTTCCACAGCTTGTTGAAGACATTTTAATCTCTTGCTACCTAACAGGACTTTCCAGCATTCTCTGCAAAATTTATAATAGCTGATTATTTTTTTTTCTTTTTTCCTCTGCACAAAAATAGTAGATGGGGAAATAAACACAGAAAACCAACTATTCAAAATATTACAGGACACCTGCAATAGGCCAAGGAATTAAATCAATATTTTCTGATCCCCTCAAGTTACCTTTTACTTACCACAGTACAGAGAAAAATGGAGTACAGAGCACCACCCCCTTCTTGCCCATTATTCATATAATTAACAACATTGCAACAATTCACAACAGTCCTAAATGTGAATATTATTAATATCAATGCTTCCTTTTGAATAATACATTCCTAGACATCTCTTGTCATGATTCACAACTCTCTGGTGCTATCAAGCCCCTGGTAACTCTCTCAAAAGTTCTTGAGGCTTGTATTTATTTCCATCATTTCAGGACACTCTTTGTAAAGATGAATATCTTTTAATACCTCTTGCCTGCGTGAAAGGGGTGACCCTGATTTTCGCAAAATCTCATTTTGCAAAACACATGCTGAGTATATTAAGGCCCTGATGAGATACAGCACTGGCGAGAGAAACCTTCAAACATTACTCTTTTTCCTCCATAAAGTGGAAAACTCTAAATGATATTGTTGATTAGATACAGCATATTGGTAAAAGTCTTGCTAGCTCTCCTGAGCATGTCTGCTTGACTTCTAAATTCACAGCACTAAAATGTTTTCATTCCCTTTCCCTTCACTCCCCACTTAATCCTTAAGCATTTTCACCTTAATCCAGAAGTTTTCAAATGCCCTGACAAACCAGCTAAATGTAAAGAAATAGCTGCTTCTCTTAGCTTTTTTTCCTGTCAATCATTTAAAACCCAGCGGAATGTGTGATGAGGATGACTCAGATTGTAGAAAAGCAGCAACTTAGCAGTTGGCTAATGTTTTGAGAGCTGCTCGGCTTCAACAGATGGAATACTTGTATTTCATATCCCGGCACCGTCACTGATTGCAGTTTTTTAGTAGTCCCAGGTACTAACTACCTCAGAGTCGGAAGAGATTGGTGGCAGTCTGGTGTTCACAGCTTACTTGTGATTCTGCAAGGTTTTCTTATTATATTCAATAGTTCTGTCAGACAGGTGTTGGAGGGATGCAGTTGTGCTTTGGGGAATAGCAGGTAAATTTATGCATCTTTAAAGAACTGGCAGATTTAGCTGCCTACATATGATTTAAGGGCCTGATCCCAAACCCATTAAACTTAATGGGAGTTTTTCATTGACTTAGTTGGCTTTGGATTAGCTCCTAAGTGAATTTCCAGTAGAAGGCAAAAACCCAGCCAACAAACCTGTCGATTTCTTGGCACACTCATCCCCTTTTAGTGCGCGGTGGCATAGCCAAACCTTGCAAAGCTGCCCAGTGGAATTATTCGGACAAACACAACTTTACTTGCAGACACTTTTATCCCTCACCTGGCACTCCCAGAATATTTGATAAAAGCTTGAAGGAACAAGCAAATAGGATTTCCTCCCCTCCACCCTCCCTCCCCCCCAAAAACTGTTAAGAATTGGGAAAAAAAAGAAAAAAAAAAAGTAGGCTTTCTTTAATTAAATTAGCCTCTATTGCCTTAGAATAGAGAATTGCTGCACCATGCTGGACCTGAGGGCCAACCCAGTGTGCTCTCTGGATTCAGCTAAGAGCAGATATTTTGTCAACAATACAAGGATATTTTTCTAAAATACTCTACTGTTTTTCAGTGACCTGTGGCTTGGAAACTCCCCAAACAAGACATGTCTATGCATTGAATAGCTCTCAATCTAGTTTTCTTCCATGAATTTCTCCATGGATTGTTTTTGAAACTCTGCAACTACCCCTAAATCTTATTGCAAGGAATTTTACAAGTTGCTTTTGTGTTACAAAGAGAGAAATCTTGTTTGTTCTGAGTATACCACTTGCTAGTTTCATTTGGTGACTTTTAAATCTTAGATTGCTAGAGACAGTGAACGCATATTTTCTATTTACCATTTCCAGGCCAGCCAGAATGTTAAAGACCTATGTCTGACCCACTCCTCCTCTTCCTCCTAGATCATTCTTTTTCAAGATAAAAAGTCTTGATCTATTTAGCTGAACTCAGAAACGATAATGTAACTTTTCCTAACCTCAAATAATTATGGACCTGCAATTAAATTTTGTGGTCAGCTTAGATTCAATCAATACATTAGGCTTACTGGACATGATGATATTTGCTCTGACTTTTTTTTTCTTTTAAATACCAAAATTAGTCTGACTCAACCTTCCTCATGAGATACTGGATGGAAAATGGCTGGAGGGAGGGAGGATGGTGGGGGAAGAGGAGGGAAAATCTCTATTTTGAGGATTCCTGCCATTGCATTAGTTAATAATGAGGGTTATATTAGTGTTCTTGAAGTTCCTATAGTCTCTATGCTTCATACAGAGTTGTAAAATAAAACAGCCATAGCCATTAATATGCTAATGTTATATGCTATGACCATGTTGCTCTTTCTCTGAGCATCTCCATTGCCTTCCTATCTCTTTCCACACCACATTAACACTCCCTGGGTGAAATCCTGACCCTGTTGAAGTCAATGGCAAAACTCCCATTGACTTCACTAGAGTCAGGATTATCTCCTCCGACTTTGCTCCTGACAGCTCTTCTGTTTTCACATCCCAGCGTATCCCCTACTTGTTCTCCCTTTTTTTTGATAAATGCTCACCCTCATGCCCTTCTTTGTTTTGGTCTTGCATTCCTAATTCTGCAGCTTTTGGAAATGAATCTACCAGCATGGAAACATCTTCCTCTGCTCTGCCCGCCCATTGACTCACTCCTCCTGCTGTCGGATCGTGCTTAAATTTTGCATGGTTAAACTTTCACTCCTAGCCACCCTTTAGGTGTTCTTCTCTCCTTTCCCTATACCCGATCCTCATCTAGGATATACTAAAAGTGCAAGAATAGATAAAAATTGCCTGCCTGCCTGCCTCCTCAGATGATTTCAGACAAGGGTTTCATATGCAAGACATCTATAGTCAGGAAAATGCTTCCGAGGCATTTTCTTCCTCTCATTTTTCCACCTTGTATTCAGCCCTTGCATTAGATAGACCTGTAACATTAATTCCTCACAGTCCCGCCTTATATTTTTAATTTAATTTTATTAGAGTTGTGCACAGTTATAGAAAAAAATAAATTACCCTAAAATTAGCATGTTGAATAGGCTAAGGAGTATTTAGAAATGAGCAGAGAATAATGCTTTGTAGATAATTTATCATGCAGGCGAAAAGAAAGAGTTTGCCTGACTAAGGACTTCAGACTCTCCATGAATATATAGTGTAATCAGTAAAGTAAGAAGTTTGCATGATCAAGTGCTAACCAAAAAAAGGTCACAATACAAAGTTCATTTAAATCAATAGAAAGTCTCTGATTGTCTTGGATAGAGGCCTAAGTAAGGATTGCAGGATCTAACCCATTTCATTGCATCGTGCAGAAACCTTGTAATGTGTTAGAGAGGTGTTTTATTTTTTAAATTTAAGTACATAGGCTGAGCAGCTTTATACTGTTGACTTTGAATAGTTTTGAGTCTAAGCTGAAAGACCCCAGAAACTATTAATACCCTCCAGAGAAATATCAGCCTGCAATAGTGAGTATGGATCCCTCTTGTTGACCTAGTTTATATCTACAGAATCAACCTACACAATTCTTTTCACCAGCTGCTCTGTGGCTTAGGGAGATGGGGTGTTAATTAATGAGACATTTGTTGAAATTTATAAGGGCTTTTCCTATCCAGGTTAGACATAAATTATGAAAGCTCTGGCAAAGTGGGCAGAATATTGTTGACTGTAACTGTTCTGCTTATTTTAGCCAGTACTGGAGAAAATAGGTCTTCAAAGAACAATTTATGTGCAGGAGCAAGCTTGATGAGAAAAAGAGAAGAACGTTTAAAGAAAAATAAAAAAATAAAAAGAAAGTCGCAGTATGTAGCCGTTTGTTTTTCCTGTGTGTTGCACTATTACTTTTTAAATTTCTTTTTCAGTAGGGCCTTTCAGTCCCTGATCTGTTAGGTAAAGCATAATCATATCCTTATGAGATTGTGATCTGTCTCAAATGGCTATGATGTCATAGAAAATTCAGTATTATCTGCTGCCTGGATTCCACAGAGATAAATACACTGGAAATGCACACAGAGAGAGAAAATTAGATAGATTTGCTTTGATTATGAGCAGCTTCCTTTTTAATGTTAATTTTTCACAAATATTCTAGCACGGGAATTTAATGGCAGACGTGATTGTAGGAATAGCTACTTTTAAGTGAGTGTTGGAGAACAGTGGTTTTCTTAATAATGAAAAGCAAATTTCCATTTCTGAATCATAAGCATTGTCATTGTCAAGCTAATTCAAAGCCTGACATTTTATCAGTCAGGAAAAGAAACATGTAACATGCATTTAATTAATATCTCCCTCTGAGGGTTTGAATGCACAGAGGAGTTTATGGTAGTCATTCATTTAGGAGCCTTTTGGTTCAAGCAATAGATTCAGATCTATTGGTCCCTGTTCCCGTTCACCCTCAATCCTTTTCATTTCTGATGACATGTGCCAGATTACATGCCAATGGAGCAGACGTTTTGCAATGAAACGTATTTCCATCAGAAAATGCTGATTCACCAAAAGCAAAACGTTATGTGGAAACATACCGCTTTTGATGAGCTCCTAAGAAAACACAGGTGGGCTCTGCTAAATGTTCAAGGGCTTTTTTTAATTCAGCTGGCTCGGTAGCTCCAAGGATATGTTTGAGGATCTGCAAATGCTGAATTTTCAGGACTTGTGTTCTGATTATTTGTGAAATCCAGTCCCAGCCATCCCCCATCGAGGAGACAGCAATGCTTGAAAACCCTCATTTGTGATTCAGACCCTTGCAGACCTAGAAATCTTAGGGAAGCCTGCACTGAGCTACTAATTTGGCGTCTTGGCTTCTGAGTTTAATTTTATTCTGGAAATTCACTTTGATTCCTAGTCTTTGTAGAAAATTTTGTTTCATTTGAAAGTTAAAAAAAAAAGTAATAATCCTTCCAGAGTTATTTTCTTCTGGCGTTTTCTCCAGAACTTCTATCAAAATCACATCCACTTGTTTCATAACAGTTCTGTTCATGAGCACCAAACACAGTCACCTCACAAACCCTTCTGAAGATGAAAATCTAAATTATCAGATAGATAGTTCCAAATGCTAAGAGCTGCTGCAAGCTGAAAGAAAAAGGTTAAATTCATCAAACAGATATCTGTCTGAATTACTATTATGGCAAATTCAGGAAGGAGTAGCTTTCTTTCATGGTTACTAGACCATTAACCAAAAAAAAGCACAAGTCTATGTTCTGCAGACAATGGCTCAACCTTGGTAAGATATCTTAGGTGCTACTGTAAATCCTGTTTTCCTGAGAGACTGAAGTGTCACCATAGACTCCGAAATCAAAGGCAACCCTGTGCTCAAATCATTCAGATCATCCTTTGCTCTTTACTTACCGTGGTCTTAACCATGGGACCGTGTCTTCCCATAAGCCACGTGGGCTCCATGCTAGTCCTGTGACAGCTCAAATACACCAATTTGCAGGGCAATCAAAAAACCATTTCATGTTCCTTGTCATGCATTGGGTCTCCTGATCTCTTCAAAAAAATCTGTCAAAGGAAGAGGGTGTTCTTCTTCATTAACACATTGCAGTCTGGCAATAAACAATCAGATAGCGTGAGGCTTAAAAAGTGGCCTTTCTTGACCACTCGTTCAATAAATATTGACATAAGCACCAGTAAAAGTATGTCATATGTTCTTAGCTAAAAACAACAAGCAAGAGAAGAGGAGAAAGGCAAACAAAGTGTAGCACGACTTGTTTTTTGAAGAAACCTCTATCAGGTTTTAGCAGCAAATGGAACAATTTGGGCATTATTCAAGCCAAGGTTGCCTTGTTTCTTGCTTCTCTCCTCACTGAAGATGTGTCCCCCTCCCCCTGCTTCTGGGTGGGGGGGCAGAAATAGGAGGTTACCTTCCTGTTGAAATAAGCCAGCAAGAACTTTGTCAAGGAATGAACTCTTACTGTAACCCACACCTCATTTGTCACCCTGATGGGCTGAGGAAAAGTGACATTTACAAACTGAGAATGAAAGTACATCCATTTCACCAGTCTGACACCCTGATATAATAACTATTTACCTTGAGAAAGAGGGACTGAGATTTCCGATTCTTGTGAATCTTCTCACTTTGGCACTTATTTTCTCACTCTGTCAAACAGCCCCAGATTAATGGAACAATTTGTTCAACAAATCATATTAGCAGAAAGCGCACAGGGTAAAGAGAAGGAGGCGGGGGAGCAGGAAATTTTTACTCATTCATAGCAGTGGTATCTCTGCAAATAAAAATGTAGTTATGCCTGACATTTACAGAGGTACAATGTGAAAGGGAAAAAGTGTAATGACTTTGGGCAGTTGAGAGATCACTTTGCAAGAACAGTAGTGCTCAAAAGGGAATAAGATAAAGTTACACATAACATCTAGATTGAGCTTCTTTCTGGAACATATTTGTCAAACACAGCAGGATCTGTCTGTGTTTAAAAAAGAGTTTTCCATTAAAATTAAGCACCGTGTGCTTTCCTAACTATAAAGGAATGCTCCCTTACAGTCTGCATTTCAGAAATGTTAGGTACAGAATTAAAGTTGGAGCCATATGGTGAATGCTATGTATGCTTGCTGGCTTGATAATATTCAAGGGACTGATACAAACCCTGTCTAAGTCGATGGATGATTTTCCATTGTCTTCATAGGACTCCAAATTGGGCATAGAACAATCAGAAACCCTACTCTTCCTCTGCATTTCCTCCTCGTTTACACTGTATAATACCACTGCAAAATCAAACCAGACAAACAGGGTTCTTTCTGTTTTCCTATAAAGGCATAGTTCTCACTGTGGAAGCCACAGAACGAAAGAATGCAGCAACAGTTATTCCAGATTTATAGGGGCACAAATGTAAGTAAAATCAACCCCGAAAAGTCATCTTGGGTATATGTTTTGGTAAGCAATTGGTGAAGAGTTAAAACTGTATTAATGAGTAATTCACTGGGACAGCAGACTACACTTCTTCCTCTCAGCTCTTTAACCCACAGCTCCCTACAAAACTGTATGTCAGTATTTATAGTATATGCAAGAGCAGATTATCTTTAAAAAGTGTTTCTTTTTAAGTCTGTGATGCCTGTTTCTGCTAGCCATGAAAATATACAGAGCAATGTAGCATCCTCCCCACACGCACACTCACACACTTACAAACGCATTTTAAGAGGACACTCCAAGTTTGCCATCACGTTAATTTATTTCTGTTAGCTTGGTACAGCAGCGCTGTACCCTGCATCTTCAATGAAAATTGACGCTCCCTTGTTCCACGTTTCTTTATGCCATGACCTTGGGTGTCAAGGGAAAATATTGCTTTGCATCCTTGTGTTGTTTGAGTCCTGCTTCTCTCTTTAAAGCTTATTACTTGGCACACTTCAGAGTGCTGTGTACTGCAATGAGATATGCACTGTACAGCTGGCAACACAAGGAATACTTCAGGCTATGGAGATAAGGAGAGCCGAGTCTGGTGTGCAAATAATATTTTGCACTAAATTCAAGAATTTAAATGTACAGTTCAAAGATTTCTGGTGGTAAATTGTTATTTTCTTAATAAAATTTCTTCTTTTATGGCTTGTTCCACAGCCCAGTAAAGTCATAGATCAGCCCTTTTCCATGAGGATGCTGACTCTCTCAGAATATTTTAGGTAGGTTGGTATGCTGAGCAGGACGAATAGGGAGGAACCAGCCTTCTACATGACTGGGAAAAAAAACAAAAAAACCAAAAAAACCCCTGAAAACCCAAAGTCATTACTTACTAATTCAACCATTTTTACTTGTGTTAGTGAATAAAACACATGCACAATTTACTAAGGATCCAAATGAAGGGAATCTGGCACAATTAATGCAGTCAGGATTTACAGCAGCAGCACAGAAAGCAGAATTTGGACCCTTCAAAATGTGGTATGGTTAAGGGTGTCCACTGTCGACATTTCCTGAGCAAACACAGCAAAAGAACAGTTGCTAAAGCTAACCTGATTTTAAGTGGCTCAACCTCTTCAACCTATTTCAGTAAACTGAGAGCTTCTGAGAAAACGCTGCCCCCTTCCCCTCTCCACCCACACAATGTTGAGCAAGACCCAGACGTGAGGAAGGCTGCAAAGTCCCTCTGCTGATCCTTCTCCTCCTTTCTTCCACCCCCCAAGCTCCCCCCATACCATTATACTGTTTATTGGTTTTGTGAATTCCTGAAGTTCCCTATTCTAGATGTCCCTGAGGGCAAAACCACTTACATCCCCTATGGATGAACAGTGACCAAGGATGAAAGTAATAGAGACTTATTGGCTGCTCTTCCTTGGACATCTCCAACCTAGCACACACACAAATAACAACATAATTAGTTCAGAACAAAAGAGGCTCTGTACACATCGAGGTTTACACCTTACTGATCTTACTGGATGCATCTCCACTCCATAGAAAGTAAATTACAACACAAGGGCTCAGTTGCTAGAATAAATCTGCGAGGCTTGGCACATGCTGTGGTCAGATGGCAGGTTCTCCTGCCAGTTTGCAACCCCTGAGGTAAACAGAGATCAATCCCAGCCTGGTAGGAGGAGTTTCTAGGGATTTCATATATTATTATTTTTAATAGTAAAACTCCACTTTCATTTTGGTAGGCTACCAAAAGAAGGGGGAAAAATCCCTGGTTTTATATCTTGATGGTTCAAGAAATTATTGGGTATTTTTTGGCAAATTTGAAATTTTGTGAGTGGGGCCTCTGGACAATTTTATTATGTAGATACTGAAAAAAACTTCTGGTAAGGTTTAGTCTTCCTAGTCCTTCCAGCATTAAAAGAAGGAGAAAGGAGGTGCCAAGGTGGCTATATTGCAACTGGAAATATGCCATAGGGAGGCTAAAAACAAAACTGAAAACGAGAAGAGCCCTGTCTCTCCAGAGAACTGGAAAAGAAAGAGACACAAAGCCTTGATTGCGAGCCTGTCCTTTCCAAAGCATGTCTGTTTGCCAACATACTCCCACTGCAGAAACAAGTGCTCTCATCTTTTCCCAGATGGGGATTCTCCATGTCTCTAGACCTGTTTGCTCCCATTTAGTCACAGATGTAAAGATGGGCTAGAGAATTTTGACATCTTTTCTAATTTTCTAGAGATTACTAGAAAGCAGGACTCTAGCTCAGAAATGGGCTCTACAGTAGAGGTCAGTTTGCAGGCTACATGAACAGTGAGGGATGTTCCAAGAAATATTCCTGACTCTATTAAAAAAATATATTTTTTAAAAAAATTTTGAATCTCAAAACATAAAATCCATGAGGGGCGGGCGTGTGGAGCATTTTCTTCAAGGAGAGTAAATCATGTATTTTAATTTTGACCTCATTGAATATTTCACATTTTTATTGTCATGGCAACTGGTGTTTTTCCTCTAGAAATATCAGCAATTCAAACCATAATTCCCTTTCCTTTCTCCATATCACTGAATTATTTGTCCCAGAAAGAACTCCAGTAAATTGCCTGTTCTCCTGCTGTACCACTTAGATGAGCCAGCCGACTATCACATACTGGTGTAAAAATGCCTAACTGGGCACTAGAGTAGCTTTCTGAGTCAAAGAGATGGATTTTGGCAGGAGCCAGGACTTCTCCAGGTGCAATCACAGCTGTCTGGGTTGGATTTTTTATATAAGCAACACAGCAGCCCAACTCTTTGTTCTTTGTATGAACTTCAGTGCCAAGGGTATATATGAATATTAAAACAAATAACCCCCACACCAAAAAATACAAGAAAACAATAATTAAGCTACTGTCCTATATTAAATCCTATGTTCATAATTGGATCTTATGGGGTTCAATCTTCATGGGTTAAAGGTGAAGGAACATCCAGGTCCATCAGCAGAAGTTATGCTAATCAGATCTTATTCTGGAATTCTGTTTTGCAGAGTATACAGGCTCAAGACCTCTCTCACACATCAGTCATGAATATTTGGAGGAGAGCTTTAACTATCAAATAGTAATATTAGCCCTTGTGTCATGTGAGATGGCTCTGGTCATGTCAGAGTGCAATCTCTGAAAGCTGAGCTCTGTCCAGAGCTGCAAACCTGCTTGTGCCAGGAGGATAATTTTGTAAACTGAAAAATAAAACACTTTAAAAAAATGTGTATATCTTGCACTGAGAAAAGTAGGAGTTTAATACGAAATGTAAGTAGCATTTTCCTTCTTTAGTGACATCCTTCAAAAATTCTAATTTGCAAAATTTTTTTAGTTATTAAGCAAGCAGTTCCACAAATATAGGATTAAATAAAGCCTGATGAAGATTTTTAATGGATACGTGTCTTGCAGGGTACACTGTGGTTTTCTTAAGGTGGAAATACTGCCAGTAGCTATTTCTCCAGGAAGCTTTTCCTGGTCTAGGGACATTCATAATGCCTCTCTCCTGTGTAAATTATCTGATGTCTAATGGTGACAGACGCGTACACACATACACAGACTGTGATTGCATAAGCCCTGTTTCCTGAGTAAACTATGCTGAAAGAACCCATCAAGAATGCTAATCAGAATTTGAGACCTCCAAATACTGTACGATATAACATAGCTACAGCTTTTAATGTAAAGTTGCAAAACATACATGTACATGAACCTATATATATATATGTGTATTTAGAGTTTATAGCTATATGTGTATATATTTGTGTATGTGTGTATATACGTGTGCATATACATGTGCACAGTTTTCCATGTACTAGAAAGAAACTCCCTTCTTCAGGGACCGTATTATCAGTTTTGTCGCCTCTGCTGCTGAACGTGTATTAATTCCATGTGGCTCAGCTTGTTGCATGATTCATCTGGAATGTGAAAGGGGCAGAGTAGGTGGATTGTCATTTACTCATAGCATATCCTGGGGTAAATGGACCCTGGACACCCATGTATTTAGAAATCCAGCGTACCTGTGAAACCTTTTCTCACCCCTCTGATTAATATGGAGACACTGGTGTGAGTTTTATACACTCTGCTCATCAGGCCAATGTATAGAGGCTTGCTGAGCTGAGACATAAATATGGCCTAATCATCAAATGCAGATTCAGGTCTCCCCTGCTGAGCAGGTAACAGTCCAAAGTGTTTAAACTGATACCTGCCCAGCATGTGGTATCTTAATCAGCATCACATTCCTGCACTTCCTCCCTCACTTTGGTCTACAGAGACAATGATCTCAGGAAGACGATTTTATTTTAGTGTTCAGATTTGCCTATATGAATATATTTTTAACTCCTGCATTGCCTCGCAGATGAGCGCTGCAGTATCTCTGCAAAAGGAAAGGTCATCTGTACAAAGGAAATTATAATGAGAGGTCATCAGATGGAAGCTTGAAAACTGAGAACCTTAATGAGCAGCTTAAGAGTTCACAATTTTTTTTCAGTTTTCATAATTTTAGGCCAAAATCAGAAGTTAGGCTGGTATGGAACAGATTTATAAGCCACACTCACCTCCTACAAACCACAGAGTTGCAGCATGACTGCAAACAACCGTAGTCACCCAGGAACATCCAGGCAGAAGCAGCTCATCCTTGACGATGGCATCTCTCCATCCCTCTACAGGGATTGATCCAGCCCCCAGGGGCTGGCAGAACCTGCACCTTTGTATGCTATCGTCCTTCTTTCTGGGCAGCTCCAGCCAGAAGGGAAAACTTGTTTTTTCCATTGCTACTCAGGTCCTATTGGGCTTGTATGGACTTTTAAAGAAGACACTGCTTTTTGAATGTCAACCCTGTTTGTTGAAATTAGGGACATATTTACTTAGAGGAAGCTTGGTGTCATACTGGTGTCATGTTTCCTCAGCACAGGAAGGATATGGACCTGTTGAAATGGGTTCAGCTGAGGGTCATGAAGATGATCAGAGGGCTGGAGCATCATTCCTATGAGGACAGGTGGAGAGAGTTTGGGTTGTTTGGCCTGGAGGAAAGAAGGCTCTGGGGAGACCTTTTATTAGCCTTCCAGTATCTGAAGGAAGCTACAGGAGAGCTGAAGAAGGACTCTTTGACAGGGAGTGTTGTGACAGGATGAGGGGTAATGGTTTTAAATTGAAAGAGGGAAGATTTATGTTAGATAACAGAAATAAATTCTTTACTGGGAAGGTGGTGAGACACTGGAACAGGTTGCCCAAAGAAGTTGTGGAAGCCCCATCCCTGGGAGTGTTCGAGGCCAGGCTGGGTGGAGCTTTGAGCAACCTGGTCTGGTGGGAGGTGTCCCTGCCCATGGTAGGGGGGTTGGAAGTTTATGATCTTTAAGGTCTCTTCCAACTCTAACCACTCTATGATTCTATGGTGCCTGGTCAGAGGCAGGGACCAAATCCCCAGAAAAACATGGTTTTTATATATGTCTGGAACAATCAACCCATTTGCACCCTAGTTTTAGGTTGGGCTGATGGACTGGGAAGGGGTGTAAAAATTTCAGTACTTGAGCACAGCCCTGAGCATCCTTCCTCCATGCTTGTCCCCAAAGGCTGTATGTTCCCGGCAATTCCCTTGTTCCCCTCCAGAGAGTTGTCTGCTCCCTGTGTCTTCCCAGAAACCAGAGCTGGAGACACCGAGCATCCCCTTCCAGGTAAGAGAAGTCCTGGGAGAGCAAGGGGAGTCTCCTCATCTTTGTTCCCCACCTTCACCCCAGCGGCAGAGCCGGGTGGCAGCCAGAGGGCTTATCTCCAGCTCTCAGCACTTCCCCCGGCATGCGTGTGGGAGCCGGCGTGTCACAAATATTCCAGCGGCGGAGGGAGGAGGGAAGAGAACCACAGGTTGGGGGCCAACAGGAAGGCTCTCTTTCTCTCTCCCGCCGTATGCCCGCACGCCCTGGCTGCGTCCCGCCGACCGCCGGCCTGCAATCGGCCATCTGCAGGGATTTCCCGTGGCTTCCTCCCCCGGCGGGCGCAGGCCTCTCCATCTCTTCCTGCGAGGCCGGCAGTGGCCTCAGGAAGCCGTCGGCCATGAGCAAGTGGCGGCGGGCGGGCAGGCGGAGGGGGCGAGGAGGTGACCGGTGGCCAAAACCCATTTGTTGGGGTGGCCGCCGTCACCGACACGCGCTTGGCCAGGCCGGAGGAAAACAAAAGGGGGATGTCTGCTTCAAAAAGGCAGGAAATGAAGCGGCACGGGGGGGACGGAGAGACCTATTGGGACTGGGCTGGGGCTTTTCTCTCTTAACCTATTGTTTCATTATAGTAAAAAAAAAAAAATAAAAGAAGAAAAAAGAGAGAGAGAGAGAAAAAAATAAATAATAAATTGAACACATCCTGTGACCTCTTATCAAGCCATCACTAAGGAAAACAAACAGCTCATTCATCTAAAGGCTGAGGGTGTTTTTGATGTGACTGCTGGACTCGTTAAATCCGCCAGGCCAGACGGGCCGTGCAGGGGTCGGGAGCATCACCCTTCCCGGCCCCCACTCACCGCTTCCCCATTCTTGGCTCTTGTGCCAGGCAGGAGCCGTTTGTTTGCGAGGGTTTCTATGGACAGCACTGGGCATTTCCCAGCTGGCCATGGCTCCCCCTGTCCCCCGTGGGGCCTCTGTTCCCTGTGTGCAGGAAGTCTTTCATTCCCCTCTTATCTGCACACCAGAAGATTTTGATGGCTGCTGTTTCTCCCCCTCCATATCCCCTCCCTTTTTTTGGCCAGACACCTATAATTTTCCACTCCTCTTTTTCTTCCAAAGGAGGTGACATTTAAGGGAAAACAATACCATTGCTTTATTTAGCTCTTACCTATGATTTTCTTTTTTAAAATTATCCTTTTATGGCTGCCATTCTTGTGAATAATTTGACTTATGCTCTAAAGTGCTATACATCTGTCCTAGAAAAACTTCAGCGAGTCCTGGTTCACATACCCATCCACATAAACTTGTTTACATCACACCTATAAAAAAGCCGTGTTCACTCCTTGGATCTTTGGCTAAGCTCTTAGATTTTTAAAGCCAGAAGGGGTCATCAGGTTACTTATGCTAAGCTGTTCTATAATTCCAGTCTTAGTATTTCGCCCATTTCCCACTGTAGTGAGCCTAATAAATCATTTTCAGCTAAATGATATCTTTCAGAAAGGCATCTACTCCTGATTCGAAGACTTCAAGAGGTGGAGAATCCATCGTATCCGCTAGTAGCCTGGGCCATTTACCTTCAGCAAAGCACCTACAATATTTTCTGAGTAGAAACTGGTGTGCTCTTCTGACACATGATCCAATCTCATGGAGAGGTCTTTTCCAGCTTCAGAAGGGCACAGTTAGGTGAGTAGCTTTACTGAGCAGATGTACAATGGACATAGTGAGGACTCACATTATCTGATTCAACCAACTTTAAAGGAATGAAAGCTGCAGTTACCAGAGATTTATCCCTTTTTTTGTGTGGTGTACAGTATGCCTGCTGGCTTGCACCAGCCTCACCTGAAGGCCCTATGGTAAAGGTAAAAGGGAATGGTTCAAGTATTATTGAAATCCCAGGGACTGGAAAGGTCCCTTAGGCATAAATGTGAGGACTGTGCCTTCTGTAGCTTGAAGGAAGGGAAATTGTCCATCCAAAAGGTCTTTTATGAGAAAGGACAATATGTTTTTAGCACTATATAACCCCATGCTGAGAGGAAACCCAGGAAATCTCAACAAGATATTTTAGTCCCTGGTCTGCTCCAGACAGGCGGTAGGGATGTGGGCTGTGCTGACTTGGTCCAACACCAGAAAATCCCACATCTACGCTATCTATCTTCACGCCATAGCCAATCCATTGAATAATTAAAACATCAGCAGGAGCCTGCAAACAATTAGAGGATAACCCACAAATGTAGGCTCTTCTGGTACTAACACTGATTTAAAATTTCCAGCAGGATAATGATCCCAACAGGAAATGTAAATGAAACTTATAAATACATAACAGAAAATCGGCCACAGCATGGCTAAGATTATTTCTTTAGGTGCTTCGTTGCTACTGGCGCTTCATTTTCAAGAAACAGGCCATGGTAAAAGTGCAATGATATATCATTGTGAAACACTGTTTGGAAGCTCACTTGACCTTTCAGTCTTGGTACTTTCTATATTAATCCCATGCTGCATAAATTATAAGAGGGAAGATAAATATTTAGTTTCTTACTGTTCTGAACAAAGTCCCACAATGTTTTCTTTACAGGCTGAAGAAATTCAGAGGCAACCAGGAAGGAGGCAGACAGACCAGTTGTCTTCCCATGATACTGGTAACACAGACTGCACATCTAATTGCAAAAACAGACTAAGGAATGGAATTGAAGGAAGGTTTTTTCAAATTTTCAGAGACACACAAATAGAGGAGAGTGGAGGAAGAAATGGAAATAGAAGACTAAGGAGGAGGATTTTATTCAGTTCACTGCCACCATGGCACCTAAATTTGCTCTAGAATTATGGGAAGACTTTCAGAAGAGCAAAGAGGAGTTAAGCCCCGTCCCCCGTCCCCCCCCCAAATTAATATTCAGTAGAAATTACTCTCAGAGGCTTTGAATAGGTACTTTAGAAAATAAACTCCAAAACAAAACATACAAGTCAGAAACTGATTTTTTTTTCTCTCTGATTTATCAGCCTAAATTAGGACTGTTTGGTAGGAAAATTTTGCCTGGGGGATTTAGATATATGTAAGCAATTTTCCTCTTATTACCAGCACTCTGTTGCGTTCAAAAGCATTTCAAGAACTTGATAGAGTTGCCCAGTAGGTCTAACGGTTAACTCAAACCAATTACCCTAAGTAACATCAGTTTTTCCTTTAACTAATTTATCCTTGGCTATCTTCAGTAAGCTAAATCTGTGTCCTGAAGCTGATTCTAAGTTCCCATGAAGTTTAGCTCCAGTTTTTGACTTCAGCAGAAGAAATTGCACAGTGCAGGGACTGTGAGTTAAATCACTATTGCAGTCGATTGTAGATCTACAAGGGAAGAGGTCAAGGGTGGGTATTTGGTATCACGTCTGAAACTGGAGGGACAAGCTAAAGCAGAGAAATGAGGAGGAAGGGAGACAGCTGACTAAAAGCTGATAGCCTGTAATTTCTAGGAAGTTTGAAACCGACTGTTAAACTGTCTCTGGTTTTTACTGATCTTGCTGACAGCCTGGACAGCTGATGTTATGGACTTCTCAATTTCCAGATTCTAGCAAAATTGACCCACATCAAATAAGCACTAAATTTTTGTATGGATTGGATTTGGAATTCCTAAGGTTCATCCATCTGCTGAGTCTCCTTGCCTCTTAAGACCTCTTCATTTCATTATAATCAAAATCTACTGGTGATCCCAGAGCAAAAAGGACTTCCAGTGCCTTTAGAGAAAGTCCTATACAAAGAGCAAGTGTGAAGCTCTTGAAAGCTATCTTATCCCCTCATCTAGTGTTAATGGGATCTATATTGATTCATTGATGGGAGATTACACTCCTCAGTGTCTTTGTCATTAATACTTATTGGTAAAATGTACAACATGTGGAAGGTCAATATCTCATCCATATCTTTTTATTTTTTTCCTAATCTGTTCCTAGAAGTTCCAAAAGTGGCTCTGAGATAGCAGCCAACTGAGACAGGGGCTGTTAAAAGAGGTCCCAGCTACCAATAGTCAAAAGGAAATGTTCAAACATTGATTTTTACACACAGATTGGCTCCACTTCTTCCTATACATACAGTACCAGAATGATATAAAAAAAGTTAGATAAATATTTATACATACGGCTAATGAGAACACCTGGCATAGCAGGCAAACAAACTAATGGGAAGGAGATGGAATGGATGTGGATCTCACAGTGTGTATTGCATCCCAAGCAGCTTGTTTTCTCTAGTGATGTCTCCTTCAAAGAGCTTTTTGCTCCATTGAATGAATGTGGTAGATCTACTGCCCTTGAAAACAGTTGGATTCCCACTCTACCTCAGGGTAAAAGCAAAAACCACCCTGCTTTAGAGGAAGGCTCATTAAAATCTCCAGATACCAGTGACTTTGCAGAGATGTCTAGCAAGTTGCTGTTGGCATTTGGATATAGACAGATGTCTCCTAGAACCTGGGCTGGCACCATCAATTTATCTCATGTTGACCACAAAATAACCATCACCTTATAAAGACTTTCATTTATTACTAGTGACTGGTAAACCTCTGGAGGTTTGCTTAGGACAAATACCAATTCAGCTGCCAAACCTTATCTGAACTATCTGAACCTCTCGTGTCTAAAAAAATTGGGCTGGAAATCTCATCAGATAAGGATTTACTCTGTGATTGACTGTAGTTATTGCTTCCAGATGGGCTAGAATTACTGACATAACTGCCCTTTCGCTTGGTATTTGGTATATCCAATTCTGGCTCGGAACCTTGGAAAAAATATATAGGCAACCAAAAAAAACCCACCATATTTTTACATTGTATAAATTTGAATTGATCTTCATTTTTCTAGTTCTCATTCTCCAGTCTCCATTTCCTTATTGCTCTTGAGCTGAAGAGAAAACCGAATTTTTTCAGCAGGCAGCCCTCTGATCCCAGTGAAATCTATTGATGGTGGCCTGCCTTGTTTTGGTAGGAATCACTGTAAACGAAGGTAATCAGAAAGGATGGGAGGCTGGTAATACCACCCCATTTAGAGGAAGTGATGAATGAAAAGCCAGAATACATACAAATAACTGGAACTGACTGCCTGACTTTTTTTTCCTTATGAAAAGAAGGCTGATAATATTTTGTTCAAAAGATGTCCACAACAATTCAATTTCTAAACATTTCCTTTATTTAAATGTTTCCAGCGTACTTGAATTTCTAAGTGTAATGCTTCATTCAGTCAAACAAGCCTCCTCCACCCCAGTGGAGGACACCAGTTCCTACCTCCTCAGCCAAACGTTTTGTGAGGAAGTATAAAAGTGAAAATACCTTTGTGTAACTCTGTGGCATGAAACAAAAGCTACTGTAGCAATAAATAAGCAGCCAGAATCCTCCAGAAAGGCAACATCATTGCTGGGAGGGAAAAAACTGGCACTGATGGTAGGCCAGGACTCTGCGAGAATGAGAAACTTGCATTTTGCATCATAAGTGCAAGGATCCAGAGATTAATTGGAATTTTTTTTAGTGTCAAATCTTTGCTTAGGCCACATCAGGGACCACCAGGTGCACCAGATGGATTGGGAAAAATAAGGAAAACAGAAGTTGGTGGGTTTGAAAAACTAAAGTGTATCTTGCAAATGAGAAGTAAAAAAAAAAAATGTATTTTTCAAAAAAAAAAAAAAAAAAAAAAAAAAAAGTCAGTCCATTACTGGAAATCTGTGATAGAGCCAGAAGCACCATGTGATTTTGAGCATCTTCATGCAGGGTCACCTAGTGATTAGGAAGAGAGGAATTCCCAATTGAGTACAGGTCAACGGTCCTCCTAGTTCTCTAGCCTGTCTCTGACAGTGCCTGTTTTGAAAGATGAACTGTAGAGTAGTTACCCAAGGGAAGCTGTGGAAGTCCCATGTCAGGGGACTTTTACAACTAGACCAGACAAAACACTAGAAAATGTACTGTAGCTGTAGCAAGCAATTCTGCATCAGCAGGGAGATGGATTGAATGATCTAATACAGCTCTTCCATCTGCAATTCCTGTGAGTCTATGAATTACATTTCTGTGTGGCAATGCAGCCGAGTAAATACAGTGCAGAGCAGCCTCATCAGCTATCTTGGTATCTCTGTAACAGTAACATGAGTAAATTAGGCAGACAAATTCCAAAAAGGGATATATTTGACTCTCCAGTTCTAAATCCATCTGTTCAAACTGGCTGGAGTACAGTATGCTACTGCTAATTTCTTAGTGGTTCAGTCTGGATAACAAGATATTTTGTGGCAGGTAGTCTATTAGCAAAGAACTAAAAACATAATTACTTCACATTTTGTTGTACAGAGTTAGTGTTTCCTAACTCAGCCGGCACATTTTGGATTAATGCAAAGAGTGACCAAGCTATCAATAGTCTCTGTAAATTTTAACTTTAACCATATGGAAGGATCTTGCAAAAGTAGACTATAAAAACTGAAAAATATGTCAGTTCAAGATCCAAAGTGTCTTCTGACTGGAAAGGCAAGAGTGGAGGGTTTGAAACATTTCCTTACCAGACAAATGAGCTCAAGCTTCATCCTGGTCCTGTGCCCAGATGATCCAGACAAATTCATCGAACAGTTGGGTGGGTGTCAAAGCTAACCAGATGTCAAACTAACCAAACATTTCTTTTGTGCACCCAACCAACCTCAGTGGGTCAACTGGGATTAGGAAGACCTCTAACATTGTTGATGAGTTTGGGAAAGGGAAGTATCAAACATATCAAACTTCACCTTCAACAATAATCACTACAGAGCAGCATTACATGATACATATTTGCATCATGCTTCTATGGAAATAAGGGCCATATACAGGAATGTTGTGCAGTTGACAAAGGCCAGTGTTTCGCTCTGATACATTTACTTAATAGAAGAATTTTTTCCAGCAGCCAGGAAGATACTTTTAGTTGTTTTTCATAAATCAAAAGGAAAGCAAGTAACCTTTCTTTGCAATCTCCTACAACCCCCACCACCAAAGGCTTATTTTTTTTTCTCATCGCTGTTCATTCCCTCCCCTCACAGCCATTATCCTTCCCATGACGTTTCTCAATTTTTCTTAATTATATGTTACTCCATTTCCTGAATTGATAGCATGGTGTTTCTGCCAACCTATGGGATCATATCTGACAATATGTGGTCCCAAAGAGCCTTGCTCCCCACTAACTGGCTTTTTTTCCCCAGGTTTTGAGAGAATGCAAGCAGGAATTAACTCCACAGCATCACTTCCAATGGCAGAGGCCTGCATCACTAGGAGATTGAATAAGAATGGCCAACCTCATTAGATTTCTGAGATTTTGTCATGGCTTGGGCTGGATTGGCCAGTGACAAGAAAACAGATACTCTCCCCTACCTCTCACTCCAAGAAAAGAAAGAAGAGAGACAAGAAAATTCATGAGTTTAGAACAAACTAAACTACTTTAATGAAATGTTAATAACAAAAATGAAATAATGAAAATGATACAATATATATAAATATATACAAAACTGTACCAAGCTTCCAGGGAAGTGTCACCAGCAGGCACTGGGAAAGTTCCAGACTGGACTCTATGACAGACAGAAACTGGATTCTAGAAGACTCTGATGGGGATCCTCCTCCTCAGATACCAAAGATTTGGAAGAAAAGAGCCACCAAAGAGAAAAAGCCCATCAAAGAAGAGCCAACCTGACCCCTTCCATTCCTCAGGTTTTATACTGAGCATGGCAAATGAATGGAATACCCTATTGGTCAGTTTGGGTCACTTGACCTGTCTGCTCCTTCCCACAGGTGCAACCCCTCCACAAGGTAAACAACCAAATCTGACCCTGGTTGTCACAGCAACAAGTCTAAGTAACATCTTCTCTCACTGAACAGAAAATTGGCTCTGCTCCACCACAAACCAGGACAGATTAGCCAAGATATTTGAAGTTCTTCTATATTGAGTGTAAATAGTGTGATTTGGGAGAAGTGATTATTACTAGATCCATACACATCTATGTAGACCTACCCAAGTAGATGTATGCTCACAGCACATACAACACATCCAAAAATGAAGGGCTGGACATTTACATAGGATATCATTCAAGACTGTATGGCTACATACATTTGTGTGTGTGCATATTCCAACCAGACCACTGAACGTGAAGGGTTTTAGTTGTCAACAGGCCTTCACGAATACCCTGACTGACTATTCATGAAGATACTGGGGAATTCAGTTTCATGACATTTAGACCTGTTGATTTATTCATTCTGAACTGCAGCATCATTTCTTCACTAGTCTTCATTCATTTTTCCCTTGTTTAAAAAGTTTCATTCACCCAATCATAAATAAATAAGTAAATAAATAAATAACCAGCACGTGGCTTGGGTAACCAATTCCACACCTTTGTGGAGAATGAAATTGAACTGTTTATAAATAAACCATAAGCTGAAATATGTTTGCATAAACCATTTGATAAACACTTAGGAAAAGAGCTATTGGGAAAAAAATCCATCTTCATATTTTTCACTGCGAAAATGAAAACCATTTTTGAGGAGGGAAAGCGTTCGCACCTTTTCGTCTATTTTTGGTCTGACTCGGTATAAAATCCATTAACAAAAAATGTTGAAATTGATAACAGATCACTGCTTGAATTTAATAGTTAAAAAGTTTTTCCACTAATACTTAAAAATGAGTTGGCCAAGTTTATTAGTGTGAAGGAGGACTGTCTGTCTGAAGCTGTCTCAAGTTTTGGCACTAGGTCTGGACAAATTAGCCAAATCCTCTTGACAGTCACAGGAAAGAGGCGCCTTTACAGGACTTCCCAGCCCAGTCCAAGACAGATGTCTGCAGTAGGTGGTATGGAGACAGAAAGACAACCTGGATAAGTATCTGACATGTAGCTGTTGGTTGGCTAAAGCTGGACTAGATGATTACCCCTATAATGTCCTATCAAACCATGATAACATTTGTTTCTGACATTATTTACAATTGCCACTCAACTACCAAAGGACCTATGAACATCAGATTAACGACATCTGTATGAACTCAGTAACAACAAAATGCAGCATCCTTGCTACAGCTGTAGAACAAATGCCAACATTTAATAATTAGATGTGTATGTTGACATTGTATCTGTTTTGTACCTGGATTTACTAGAAAGGAATCTACAATTACAACAAACAAATTGATTAGATGACTTTGAGGCAAAATAGACTGCCAAAACGGCAGAACTCAGTAAAGATTTTTATTACCTGTAGGTTTCTGGATTAGGCAAAGCATACCCTGAGAGGTTTGTACTACAATATAGCCCCCAAACTTAAATGTTGTGACATTAGCAAGTAGCTTATAATTAAAGTATGTTGCCATTTCACCAGGCTTTCATTTATAGGAGAAAGTGCAAATTCTATTCTATGTGAACTTTAGATACATCCAACTTTTTTCTTTGTTCTTTTCTTTAAAGCTTTGCAACAAATGCATCTCCATATGCTTATATTAGTTAATCTAGTATTAAACATATTGGCTGTGCAAAATGTTGGCATGCATTAATAAATGTTTTCATTTTTTTATTCTTTTTTTCCCCCCTTACTTTAAATTCTTCCTTTGACTACACAAGCAACAGCTGTCTAGCTTCCTGTTCAGTACTGGATCTAATGCCTCTACAGAAATCTAGGTCAAAACACTTGGAATGCATGAATATCAAACAGAGTTTTCAAAACAGCAAATGAATACATCTTTAACTGGTGACATTTTCCTGTAGCATATGGCTGCAAGCTCAGGGGACTGCATGCTTTTTTGATGAATATGTTCCGTCAAAAACTAAGGAATGGCAGTGGGCTTATATCACCTTCTGTTTTGCCTTATGAAATGATAATGCAAACTCATAAATGGATACTACTATCACAAGACTTCTGCCTTTTGTCCAATCCCAAAGTAGTACAAGGCCTAGTGGTTAAGAGCCTAACTCTTTGGTCATGTTAAAGTATAAAAGATAACTGTCAAAGATGCTTTTTTGTAAAGCACTTGCCCATGTCACAGAGGGCACAAGATTACCTGCATTTCCATACTAGTGGAAAACAGCAACATACGGTACCAGGAAAGAGATACAGATTAATTTTGAAATTCTGCGATGATATTAAACCATGCATATAATCTCTGCAGAAGAATGGCATGATATAAAAAAAGGTAATATTAATATAGTTTAGCTTGCCAGCACAAATAGGCAGGGAAAGTTCTACATTTTTAATGATCTAAATAAAAGCATGAAAGAATCAACTAAAATTAAAGTGCCGGCATCTCAATAAACCGCGTATCAACACTAAAGTGACAGTCCAAAGAAAGCTGCTCTAACAAGCTTGTCTGTTATTCCCTGAGAAGAAAGCATGGGTTTGGCAGCAACACCAGAGCCTGTTGAATAATTAACCAACTACCGATTCTGACCAGTAGGAAACGATGGATCTATTATTTCTGATAATGCATTCATCTTCTCAAATAACAAAAAAAAAATATTCATACCTACTATCTCTTTAGGTTGATGAAGCAGGTAGAAAATAATCTAATTAAATGCTCTTGAATATTCCATAAGACTTAGAGCTGGAGACAAAAGTCAGCTGGAAACATGGAGGGACTTTCTTCCTGGACTTGCAGGGGATTGTGCAGGGGTTTAAAATAGGCTTGTGGCCAAGGTCTTTGCAGGTTCTGACTTCCAGTGCCCTATGGGATGCAGCAGGGCAAACAAATGCTGAATTCAGGGTCTGTTATAAGCAGCCAGCAGCTTTTTTTTCTGGGTCGACACTCATAAAGCAAACGCAAGAGCTGGGCCAATCTAGATAAGGTATGACTATATGAAACTTAATTACAGTTAACCCTAGAAAGGGAACAACGAGTGTTTAACCTTCACACTAACAGCAAATGTATTTCTTATATGTGTCTCTATCAACATAATATCTACAGTAGGGCTTAACTGATTAAACTACATATGTATTCGGTAACTGGTGATCCTTTCTTTGTATCACCTAGCAGTCCACTTAATAATTTCTCCCTGGTGGATAAATATTAACAATTAATTCCATATTATCCATTTGAATTACTGTCCTTTATTTTAGCAAATTTTTTTTTTTTTTAAAAAAAGAGGCCGTTTTCACAAAGCCTTTCTGAAAAGTTAGATGAGATTTAAATTTTTTTTGACACATTATCTGCATTTATGATGCTGCAAATTTTTATTGTTATAATGTCTTAACTTAGGTACATTCGTCCCATCAGGAAGATGTCAAATTTATATTAATTTGATATTAGGAAAATGAATCAAAATGCCAGGTTGGTACAGGATGACAAGTAACAAATCAAGACACTTCATTTTTAAGATGAAGATATCTTTTCTCTGACATCAGCAGAAAAAACCATACAACTTAGTTGTACTTTCTTTAGTTCTAGAATTCCTCTATTTAAATTAAATGGAAGGATGTGTATACTTATATATCTGCCCAGCTATGGGAAAGAGAAAGATAGTAGAGCTGCACAGCTTACTGAGCAGGGACAGTAATGTTTGAGCTATGAAAGCAAAGCTCATTTATGTTCTAAGCTTATTTTATTTTTCTTAAATCAACATTAAGAAGGAAAACTTGAGATATTAATTACCCGTTTACTGCCAATGTAGCGGAAAATGTAATTTATAGACCACTTGCAAAAAAGTGCTTGCTTAATTTAAGAACTCAAATTATTCAAATAACATTTTGAATTTGATTATTCGTATAATTGAAATGTTGCTCTCGCAGCCTTGAATTGCTTTTCTGAGTTACAACCTGAGCAACAGTTAACTAAGACCTCACTCGCTGTGGATATTATCATGTGAATGCGAGCAGGAAAGGAAGAGAGACTAGGTCAATGTACAGCTTTTACCTGGATAAATTTACAGGCAAAGCATCAAGGTTTAATTTGAATTTGGGGGTTCCACAGGCTTTAGCAGCGCCATGCACACAGAGCTGTTGCCACTTCCTTTATTTTTCTATATGGACTAGGATCAAATTAATTTGTTCCAACAAATTTGCATCCCTGAAATGAGTGATGTGAAGCAACCAAAACTTCTGAATTGGCTGATTGTGTCTTTGACAAAGTGCTGGTCACTGCACTGTGACCATGGCACAACTGAACTTGTATTCTGGTCCACCAACTCAGAAATTTTGGAAATGTGGCTCAATAGATGTTGATCCGAAGTTTGCCCAGTCCTTCTCCAAGACCTTCCTGAATCTTTACAGAATCCTGCCACTAAATATATTCTGTGGAAAATTTACACTGAAAGCAGGGATCTCACTTCAGAAATTCTGACATGAATAATATGAAATATATCTCCCTTTTCTGCAATGCCAAGAAAAATGGGGCAGAATCAATGCAGCTAGATACAGGCTCTCTATTGAATAAAATCTTCATTTTGCTTAGCAAAGATACCTTTTAATTCAAAGATATCAGCCTGTATCTTTTCAATTTCAAAAATAAACATTTCCTATCCTTAGTAAAGGGGAGAATGAGATTAAAGGGGATGAAAGATAAATGCAACATTTCATACTTGGCACCTAAAACACTCATGGAAATAAACCTTCTGAAGCACAGAGCATATGAGGCTTTAGTGAAACCGGAGAAGACCTACTTTATATTTAAAAAATGGATTAAGATATTTAATCAATCTTGCATCCATAAAGGAAGAGTCTCACCTGGCCTAGAGCAAGTTCAATTCCATCTCAGCTTTTCCAAGATTTAGAAAAAGGATTCAGATAGATCTGTAACAATTACTATTTGTATATAATTTTTAAATTCTCTTCAGTAAATGCATGGCAATTATTTTTTTTCCTCAATATCTAAAGGATATTATAGTTATTTATCAGATATAATAATTAGAAGCAATTTATTATTCTTGGCACATTTTCCATGATATTTTCCTCTTCTCTCTCCACCTGGCTGTTAGTGAAGCCAAGTGATTCTCAGGAGATGCAGAGGCTCATGTTTGGGTATCTGACTACAGGATAAAATCATAAAAGGTTTTCTTTCCACAGAAGAAGGAAGCTCAGACATGTGACAAAAATTCTCTATGGGA
Organism: Thinocorus orbignyianus; assembly: GCA_013400375.1. NCBI lineage: Eukaryota > Metazoa > Chordata > Aves > Ciconiiformes > Thinocoridae > Thinocorus > Thinocorus orbignyianus. Next base: position 830,843 of record VXBW01000458.1, read on the forward strand.
GATGCATCAAAAAAAAAAAGTTTTATTTTTCACATGTTTAGGTGGAGAGGAATTCTGCTTATTTTTTAACTTGAGCAAGCAGCATAATTTCTTTCTCAAAATGACTGAAAACGTTTTTGCTGAAAAATATTAATAATAAAAACTAATACCTCAACCTTAGGTGTACTTAGGTTAGGAAACATTTACAAACAAGTAAATATAAAGCATTGTAATAAAAAAGTGCCCCATATCTTTAAGTATAGGTACTGTTGCTTACATTATATATAACTAGAAGTTCACAGGAACACAAATTAGTGCACCATGAAAACTTCTTTGGCCCCTAATGTTTTTCTTGCAAAACTAATGGCATCCTGCTAAATCAAACAAATCAAAACAGAACCAAAACTGTGGGATTTTCAAAGGAAATGTGATGATTCATGTCTCATTGAGTTTAAGTACCTAACTTCATGAGAATCTGAAAGTCCTATCCATAATCAGAGACTCAGTGTATAACAAGTTAGAAGGTTTTTAAATGACATATGAGCTTTGAGAATTATGGATAAAATTAAGTAGAAGCTTTTTTTTTTTTTTCCCCAAATTCTCAATGTCTCCAACAACTATGCTTCATACTTTGCTGCCGAGAATATGAAACACTTGGACAGCCAATGGCATGATGTTTTCTGCTAGGTTTTTTTTCACACCCTTCTTTCCCAGCTTGTCTTTTCTTGTCTAGTCTTTTCTTTTCTGAACAAGTCTAATTCACTCTTCACATTTCAGCTTCCCCATCTTCCAATCTTTATTATTCTTTCCTTCTAGTCAGTCTGCCTTTCAGCTAGGAAAAAGAGGGGTTAATAAAGCCATGATTAAGCTGTAAAAGGCTGACATTTAGATATCAACTATGATTCAACAGCTAAAGTATTAGTGGAAATTATTTTTTTAACATTTTTCCTAACATGGGCACCCTCTGCTGCTTTTCTTTTCCATATATTCCACTTTTTCAAGGTGCAAGGGGACAAATCACAAGCTGTGTCACTACATCCATGGCTGTATCCCATTGTAGGGTTGCCTTCCAAGTCTCCATGATAAATATTGAGAATCTTTTTGCTCTGACAAAAACTAAAGGTGGAGTTATTAAGCACAGTGGAGTGGCTTATCTCGGGAGCATTTTACCCTTGCTCACAGGCAGCCAACTGAGGCGCAATCCAAACTAGACAGAGAGAGACGGAGGAGAGGAAAGAGGCAGCACAGAGACCCCATTAACGATTCCCCCGCTGCGGTCTGAGTGGCAGCTGGGAACAAGGCACTAACTGTTTGCCCGTTGCCCATTCTTGTGTTATTGGGTAAAATAAAAGTTCTTTTCTCTGAGAATCTTTGTACAATAAAACAACTCTCAGTCATTCGCGAGTCAGGGGAGAGGAGAAAAGGGCCTCAGTGTAAAGTGCTGAAAACTGGCACATTGTTTCCAGTCATTTTCTCACTATTCACATATAAGGGGAAAGAAGGGGGGAAAAAAAAAGGGCAGAGGGATGAGAAAGGAGGGGGAGGGAGGAGGGGCGACTCAGGGGATCTTTTGACAGAAATGTCAGATACGCTGGGTTGCTGGGGGAGGAGAGGGTGAAGTGTGTGTCTAAGGAGGGCAAGTTTCGCCTGAAAGTCTCCATCTGAACTCCTGGCCACGCGCTTCCCCCAGCTCTGACTCTTTGCCTGTCCCTGTTTTCTCTCCTCAGCCAAGATGGGATGGAAACCAGCTTCTCCGAGACCTGGAGGTCGGAGTGATCCAAATGCTGCTCTACATAGAAAGGACAAGATGGGCACTTCCCTCCCCTCCCCTTGCTGCATTTCTCATGGTTTTTCTAATAACAGACACACTTAGCAATTTAATTAGCAGAAACTCTACAGAGCTGAAGGTCTGACTCCTGCACATGACATCTCATATTTCCAGGGATCAACAGCATAATAAATAGTCAGACAAAGGATTATTAATGAAATCTTTTATTCAAGAGTCTCACATGAACTTGGCTCATATTAGGTGTTTCCACAATAATAATAATTAAAAAAACAGAGAGCCACATGACACTAGTTAGTGCACAAAGTAGGGCACAGCAACTCCCTAAACCACAATAGCCTAACTTCTATGCCACCTGGATGAACGAGCACCTAGAAGCCCTGATCACAGCTTCTCTGCTCAGAAGTTATCTACCAAGCTCTGAATCTGGCAGAAAAGCATCTCCTTCTGCAAAAATGCAGGAGCTTTAAAATCACTGTGAAGTAGTAACACAAGTGAAGACAGGATTAATAGCACTACAACAAAGATACCGGTATTTCTTTCATGGTTCTTCTAAAGCAGGAAAGACAAAAGCATCCTAAAAATGTGAATCTAAAAGTAAGGAGAACTTAGAGGATTGATTAACAAGTGGTAGGTAAGAGTAAGGTATGCCAGCAGGAGACATGGAATACTACGGCACAGAATTAACTTGATGACTAATTTATTCTCATGCCATGGCCTGAATGTAGACCCAATCTGAACAGAGAGGCTGATGGATTTCTTGAACTTGTCCACATCAAGCCACCCCTAAGACACGTGTTGGTACCAATGGGAGCCTGCAACTCCCAAAAACCTTCCACTCGCAAATCCCATATATGATCATGGAGTCCTTGGTGAATGTCCCTCTTTAGAGTCTTCCTCTCTAGCTTAAGTTACCATGAGATTTTGATTCAGTAGAGGGAGCTGTGGGTGAGAGTGATGCGACTTCAGCCAAGGGAAGATTGATTGTGTTCATTCAGCCCCCACAGCCTGAAAATGCTCCCTATTTATTTTATTCAAGTTCTTGTTACAACACATCCCTGAGTTGCCAAGTCATTTTTTTCCACTAGCAAAAGTCCTTCCCTTTTCCTACTCACTTATGTGACACAATCAATCCCAAGAGCACTCTGGTATTTTACTCTATTTTTGCCGCTCTGGTGACCGGTCTGTTTCATGATGGCTACATGTATTACACTAGAGAGAGCTCAATATTTTATAGGGATCATATGGACTTGGCTGCCACTTCTTTTATATTTAAATATGGTACTGACCTGAACCAGCTACATTCTTAGTTTTGGGATGATCAGGACCCATGATCCAAGCAATTCAACCTAGGTTGTGTCTGATGCCATTGGTAAGCTTCTGTGTTTAGTAAACTGGTGTTAAAAATAACATACACAGAGATTTTCCATCATAATTACAATAATTTCACAGCTTCATGGCTGCCAGTTAAACCATACATAATGCTAGATAAATAGTTTTATCACTTGAACTGTCATCCAGTAAAAATAAAAATTATTGGCCAGAGACTAAAGGATAAAGTAAGTTCAAGTACTGGAGCAGAAGTTTGTGAGCCAGAACTGATCTAGCAGAAGCTAGAAGTACATTTGCACATAAGCTAGTAAATTATGTATTCGTCCACTCAGTAAGGGTAAAAAACGTCAGCCCACTCAGCAAGAGTGTTACAAGACGGGTGCGGTTCCCTTCAAAACAACTGAGGAGTCCTTGTCTTTCCTACCTTCCTATGGCATTTGAAAGCTTTGTTTGAGCACAACCTGCAAACTATTTGGCAAGAGCCAAATTACAGCTGGTCTCTCAAGACTCTGCTCAGGAAAACTGAAGCAGATTTCTCTTTGTGGGCTCTTATCTTTGGAACATAGCTAGCTTTCTGAATTCAAAATCAGGCTGAATAAATAATACTGCCATTAATAAGCTTCAGAAAACTTTTGTACTGACTGAACTAAACAGGAAAATGAAAAACAGTAAGGGAGCAACAGCTTATTGGGACTACTTTTCCACTAGCTTCCATTTTTGCTGTCCTCTTGCTTCTTGTGTAGTCTATCAAGACTGAAAACTCTTCCAGAGTATGAACCATATCTTCATATTTGTAACTAAAAGGTACAATTCACACTGATGTCTATCCCATTACTCATCAACACTAACAAACTTACTTGCTCCATGGGTTCAATTGTGTCTTTACCCAAAAGGGTGACGACATTTTTTAATAGAAAATTGCAGAGCAATGGTACATGAAGTAAGAACAATCTATCAAGTCACACCTGACTCCAGTTTTCATCATGTTCAAATTTGGAAAAATCCATGAAATGTCAGTTTTACACTGAAATTCCTAGGTAAGGTTCCTGTGCTGTTCCTAATCTCTGCTTAAGCTTGAAATGAGTACTGTGGCAGTGGACATAGAGGTGTAGAGAGCTTCACGTTCCAGTTCTACGGCTGGAGGTAGAAGAGTAAGAGAACAGGTCAGACACAGGTTTGGAAAGTTTCATGGAGAGTTGCCTGCAAAGTGCAAACACTCACTTTAGAGCTTATCTCTGCCCAGTGTTGGATGGAAATTACTCTTTTTTGGATATTTCACAGTATAGTTGAAACTGCTTTGTCCCATTAGCCCAGTTAACAATTTCTTGCTTATGTGAATTACGAGAGATCTTTATGTTCATAAGTACTGGATTTAAATGCAGTGGACAAAGGAGACAGGAGCTGAACATCCACAGGGACTTATTGAGTCTAATTCTGTGCCATTAAAATTATCACCACTGACATCATTATTATTTTTGTGTGTGTGTCAAAAGGCTTTAAAGCCAGGAAATTTGAAAAACACTTTGAAATTAGCATGCAGCTATTTGAAACGTCTGTAAAAACTTATGGTCCTGTTAATGCAATGTTGTATGAAATATTTCTTGAGACCATTTGTCTTGCAAGATACCATGATGAGCACACAAGAGGTTAAAAATGATGAAGCTACGGTGAATGAAGAAAAATAACATGTGGCCATTGGACTAAGAAAACAAGAGTCACATATTTTCCAGTGTTAAATTTGCATCTGGTTTATACATCTCTTCAGGTGTGTAGCAGCATGACCTGCACTTGTTATCTTATTGTAATTATTACTCAAGCATTTACTTTGTTTTTTGAACTTATACAGAACTCTCCTTTCCCTGTGAGTTTTGGATATAGAGACAATGAATGCCAGAGGTGTCAAGTCTGCAACTACAAACTCCCAAATGCTGATCTCTCCCCTGCTGCTGATTTATTGCTGATTTGGAGACTACTGTTTCATCTTCCTTAGGAATAACCACCCTCATCCAGCAAAACTAGTGGCTGTGTCCCTATCGCTCCCAATTATTTAATGCAGCAAGTACATTGCATGAAGGTACAGCTGACATACAATTGGTTGTGATTTTTCTTTTTGCAGTCCCAGCTTCCAACTAGTTAAAAATCAAAGGCCACAAATACACTAGGAGGGAAATAAAAAATTCACTCTTGAAGTGTGAATTATACCAGGCAGAGTTTTCCAAAGGCCTTTGGATTTGCACAACTTCATGGTTTCAGAAGCTTATGAATGGCAGTAGCATTTTAAACCTTAAAATGTGTCATTAAAATTAAACTGGGTAGTTTTCTATGGAAATATGACTGTAGAAAGTATGTATATGGCAGAACCTTCCAGCTCAAACATCTTTGTTTTTAGCTGCCACACTCTGAGCCGTGACTGAGGTACAAGATGTGGTGGTGCTCCCTTGAGCAGAAGCTGCATCTGTACCTATGAAACTACACAGCTATAAGCAAATACAAAATATTATGCCATAAATAAATTATTTTTTATTAGTATGATATTTACATGAAAATAATATTCCTGATTGTGATCACTGCATTGTCAAAGTGGTTCAAATCTAGCTCTTCATGCTTCTTCTCCAGGAAGTTTGGCAAATGCGTTCTGTATCATCTGAACTACTCTCTAAACTCCAGCTCCAGCTTTAAAGTGACTTTCATGGATAGGACTACAAATGGAAGCCTGTTGATGATCTTTCCTCTAAATTTGTCATCTGAGCCCAAAAGGACTAAACTTAGTTAAGAATCCTATAACTGAAAAGCAGTCTTTGAAGAATCATCCTTTACCACTACTTATCTTTAGACAAAAGCCAGTATACACAAACACACATCCATACAGATCCCCAAATCTCTGAATAAACTCATAACTCCCTGTGTACAGTGTTGCTTGGAAGAGCTATAGGGCTGCATAATTACCCCCAACTCCTGCATCAGGCAGGGAAAGTTAGTGACATGTTGAGTGAAATGCTACACTGTGTTAATAACGGTTTTGAAAGAAATCAGAAAAGTTAATCATGTGTGGACACAGGGTTAAGAAGCAATGTAACAGACTATTAAGTTTAATATAGATATGTGATATAAGCATATGCAGACAGCCATTAGCATAAATTCATGTTACAGTAGAGCAGTGCAGCATACCACACGATGGATTTATAGCATACGTGGTGTGCAGGGCGGGCACCAGAACGAGGGAGAAATGGGTCAACAAATTCATAGACACATCTTGAGTCAGATTGGCAGAACCAGGGCAAATGCAACCAGGCTGCTTTTCAATGGGGATGTTGTCTGAGAGTGACTATCTATCACATCACAGTCAAATTGCTTGGCTGCTGTTTTCTATGGGCTTGAGCATGAAGACGTCAAAGTCTGGAGTGCACATGAGGTCCTTTACTTTGCATTCTTACTATGTGACGAGGACAGCTCTCGCAGATCAATTTCTGCTCCTTCTTTCTGTGATGGAGCTACTGACAAATTCTTCCAAAGCAAAAAGTTCAGTGCTGCTCATCAAGAATAAGAATTGCAGAAGTCTGTTTATATTTGTCTTGTTTACCTGATTTTGGGATCCCTCATTCATATTGTGTTGATTTTGCCTAGTTACTAACACAGCTGAGAGAAGAATCTGTAGCAAGTTCTGTGAATTTGCCTCCTTTTTCTCTTCACAGAATGTCAAAATTATTCATTACACAAATTCACTGAAGAATTCCCCATTTGCTAACTGCTTGCCTTGCTATTTGACATCATCTAAATATATGTGGTTAAAACTGGCTCACGCTAACTATTCCTACTTAGAAAAATTGATTGCAAGCACATTTCCAGATGATGACTAAAAAAAAAGTTCAAAATCATTTACAGTTAGATTGCCCACAATGAATTGTGTCATATTCTAAAAGAAGCCAAGATGGAATAATGGGAACTCCTAAAGTTTGTTTACAACAACCAGCGTTTTACCCTCCTCATCACATGGCTAGTGCACTGCAGGGTAATTGGTAAGAAGCTGCAACTGGACTTTTGACAACATTTATAGCATGTATAAATTGCACTGAACCACTTGTCCTTCATAATCCCAGAAAGAGCTTTTACACTTGAGATGCTTCCTGCATTCTGTGTTCCTCCTAGCAATAAAAGTCCACAACAAAATAGTGGTAGGGCCTGATTCAATTTAATAGTGGTCTCCTCATGATACCTACAACTGTTTAATGTTATGAATCCTTAGAGCTATGCTAGTCTTTCATCAACAAAAGAAAGGGTTACAACCTTCCCCATGTACAATGTTTTTATTGTATTTTGCCTTTGGGAATTTCCAGCCCAGTCTAATCTCTATCTAATTGTGTGTGAGGGAGAAAGTCTCCCATCAGCTCAAAGGGTCATTGATATTCAGGTGAGATCCAAGCTATTTTCCAAAGTTTGATCATTCCTTCATCTCCAAGGGCTGTTTGACATCTTATCACTCACATGTGAAATCAACTTTAAAGGTGATTGTCCTTTGCAAACTTCAGTGCGGGTCCAAATTTTGCTCAATCTATTTGCAAAATTCCACAGATTTTTAGATTTTTAGCCAACCTTAACTTGTAGCAATTCACACTGGCTAATGGTTGTTTCAAAAAATTACTCAATTAAAACAGATTTTGTCTGTCCTGTAACTCCAGTGCCAAAGACTCAACCCCTCAAAATTGTTAGTGCATCTTATTAGGACTGTTACAGAGACAAATTTAAAATGAGAACAGGAGTAATTTAATGCTGAAATGTGAGCTTTGGTTCTGAAATACAAGCCTGTGGTTGGAAAAATGTGGGTTTCATAGGTGTAAAATTGTCTCTAATGATTCTGTGGTATCTGGCCTTTCCTGCATAAAAAGTTATTCTGGATCCTAATGAACTCTTGGGTTCTGCATCACATCTGTTTTCTGAAGACTGTTTTTACCACTGCAATTAAAAGGAAAAGGACAGAGAAAAGCTGTCTGACTGAAAGGACACCAATTGCTGGACAAACCCAGCAGACTTCTGCTGTTGCACTAGGGTGCCAAAGAGCAATTTGGAGCCAGCCTTCTCTGGGCTGGCTGGGACGACTCTTGGAACCAATGCTGAGCTGCTGATTATATATCACACACTCAAGATGGCAGCAGCAAAAAATCTTACATAGGCATGTTGACATCACGGTTATCTCGTGGAGTAGATAAATATACCACAGAAAAAGGTTTCTTATTGTCAGGGGGAGGGAGAGAAGAAAGAAGGGAATGATAGACAGCCATTTGTGCTAGATATTTTGAAAAATAAGGAGAAAAGGGGAATGCTTGAAATAAAATGCATCCTCTACACTGGAATGCAGTGTGCATATTGATTTGTATAGTGCACATCCTTTATAAACATTTTATTGCTAAATTTTAGCTATGGTATTTAGAATTTAGCACTTTCTTCCTATCACCCTACTAACCCGCACTGTTCATCTCTATTTGCCCCTATCGTGCCAATAGATAATATCAGTAAGAGAATGTGGTAGATTATAGAACAAGAAAGAGTTCCAGTGAAGCCTAAATGTAGGTTTGATAAGAAGAGAGCACCAATATTGTCTTGTACTTGCCTTTCAGCAGCTGAAGAGCTCATCTAACTGCTCTGTATTCCCAGCCTGGTTCCTTCCTCCCCACCTTAAATAAAGCCCTCCCATCATGCTTATTAACATTCCAATTCATCAAAGCAATTGTTAAAAAAAAAAAATAATTAAAAAAAAAAAGTTATTTCAGCACTGGCGGAAATTATTCTAACATTACATTTCAATAAAATACCCTCTCCCCTGGTCCTCTGTGTATAAGCAATCAATGGGTTAAGTTTAGATCACTAACGTATGTTCCATGACCTCAGAATGCTTCATCAAATGTACTCATTACCAACTGAGCAAGTGAATGAGTAGTTGTGAGCCGCAGTTTAAGCGCTGATGGGATTGTGTGTGAGCCCCAACGTGGCCGAGGTATTTAAATTTTGATTTTTGTAATGGGCTTTGACATGTTTCATTTCCTCCGAGGGAGCACTCAAGACCTCTGAAAGTAAATGTTGCTAAAAAGTCATCAAGGCAGAATATTAAAATGCCATCAAATGAAAATTTCACTAATGCAATCCGGCTAGGCCTTCAGGTACCCGAGCGAAAAGGGGAGTGTCAAAGGTCCCACTTCTTTTAGTGAAACATTATTTGTTCCTCTTCACTGACTGTTTCTCCAAAATAAATTATTTAAAGTCTTATTTCTTTTTTCTCCTGGGCCCTTTAAAGTTCAACTACGCCGAGAGGAGATGTGGGGAGGGCTGCCGGGGGAAGGAGGTGTCATATGTAGAAATTTAACAAATCGCTGGGCATGCATCGGGCGCCTGTGAAGATTGGTTTACGCTCGCTGGATGTCTGCAGCCTTGATACGGGCAGGGAACAAGGCACTGACACGCTCTGGTACAGGGCTTCAAACAAGTGTAGGGGCAGAGACCCACACATGTCCGTCTAGGATCACAGCTCAAGGACGGGGTTCAGCCTTAGAAGATATTAAGCACATTCCCTAGGAAATGGGAGGGCTGGGGAGCTCACCCAGCACCTTGCAGGGTTCCTCTCCTGCCTCGGAGACAAGAAGGCTGTTGTAAATGTTTCAGATCCCATTCCCCATTGAAATGGTAAAGCAAGAAGCATTCAGAGAAGAGTAATGAGGTGGTAGGAAAGCAATGTAGTGGTGGGTGTAGGGATCTTTCTTTTCAGTGGAAGGCAGAGAAAAGGCAAAAGGGCATTGTGCTCAGGATAAAAGAACTGGGAACTCTGGTTTCACTTCCACTCGTTTTATGCCTGTGTAAATCTGCAACAATCTTGCTGTTCCTCCCGATTTACAACACTGGGCAAAACTTAAGCCCCTTGTTCCTGGCAATCTGGAGGCAAATCAGAAAAAAAAAACCCTCAAAACAACCACTTTATTTAAGAAGCATCATTCATCTGATTTTCATTCAAACTTTACGAGAAGGATTGAAACAGAGGCAGCCTGACCTCATGCAGAATCCCTTCCCGGGTGACTCCACCAAGGATATTTGAACAATGAACTCAACCAGTGGAACAGCAAAGAGGAGAACTGCACCATCAGGCCAAACACTGATTGACTGAGTACAGGCAGGAGGAGGCTCGCTACGGTCAAACTTCATAAAGCTGATTAACGCATCTCTGCCTGATACACATACCACCAGGAAGAGGGCAGGCAGCAACTGTCGGGGGATAAGCAACTATTAAAAGAGAGTTGCAAAACAAGGGTTTCCAAATGATTCATAACTACCCTTTGTAACCCTCTTCGTGATGTTTGCTTCAAGTGAAGGGACTGAGAGAGTTGGATTTTCCCCTCTTGCAGCCATTTGTGTATCACTCCTGATGCAAATTCTGTGCAATGTGAAAAGATATCTATCTCCTCAGCAGCTCCCCAGGTCCCAGAAAAAAAAAAAAA
>VXBW01000458.1:841426-875651 GCA_013400375.1 Thinocorus orbignyianus
AAAAAAAAAAAAAAAAGTCCCCTCTGCACACCCACAAAGTAAGCAATCTCATTTCAAAACTCATTCTACCAGTTCCTGACATTGTCTGATTTCATATTAGCACAATGGATGGAAACGGCATTCCAGCTAATTATCTACAGGAGAGTGAGCAAGAGGTTTAGGTGAGCTCCAAAAATTAAATAGGAAAAAGAAAAGAAAAAAAAATGCACCAAGGAACAATCCCCCAAAAGGCACTGTAAAATCTTTTCTAAAAAAATTCAAGCTGATATAGACAGAAAATAGCAGGTACGTTTTTTGGGGAAATCCCCTGAAAACTGCGTGCCGTCTGAGTGCCCAAGAAGAGGAGCAGGTTCTTTATCACCAGGGGAGTGCTGGAGTTTACATAGCATACACAAATGCTTCCCACTTTTGGGGGGGATTTTGCAAACACCTGATTTGTGAGCCATCTGCCAAAGTTGTGGCTCAGACGCATTTCATCTCAATTGGGATTAGGGTGAGTGATCCAAAAATGTGCGTCTCAATCTAAATGTTGCGGGTCACGTCCCATGACATTGGTACCTTGTCTCTACTGGTATTCAGTATGCAAATGGGATGCAGCATGAAGTGATCCAGCAGCAAGATGTGATAGGAAGGAAAAAAGATAGGACAACGTGTCAGGGAAAAAGGTAGCAGGTTGCAAAAGAATGGAAGTGAGAGATTGGGGCAAAGCTGTTATAAGAAATAGAAAGGTGTGCTTGAGATGTGAGAGTTGTGGGGAGAACGCGGCTGGAAAACTATGTAGAGGCTGTAGATGACAATATCACAACCAAGATGGAACATAGGGGATAGAAAACTGAAGTCAATGGGAAGATTTCAGTGTACTCTGAAAAGACAATAGACCTTGGTTTGGGAGAAAAAGAGTTATTGTAAATAATGCTATTTCTTTTTCTACTGGCAAGGGTTTGTGTTTGCTTGTTAACAGAGTTTCAGTTAATCTTGAAAAAGTAGGATTGTATTAAAACAAACAAAATACTCCCCCTTGGTGTACCCAAGGTTGCTCAGAACTCAATCAATGTTTTCGTTCAGCTTACTTTTAATTTTTATATATTCTGACATTTAAATTAAAAGCTCAAGATCTGATAGATGAAAACAAAGACTTTAAGAAAAACAGAAATTACAGAAAAGACAAAACGCAGTTTCTTCACGCTTGGCAGTTGTTTTCAGCAATAGTTACAGCTAGACAAATATTTTGGTTGTAAAAGCTTCTTTCAAAACGCCTTTTTGGTTTAAGAGCAAAGAAGAGTAAAAGTCAAACTGACCAAATTGTCTCTTTGAAGAAGTCTAAGAAAAACTCAAATGTTTTGTTAATTTTCTTTTTCAACTTGAATTGCACTGTTCTCAGTATGCTTTAAGTTGATTAAAATAAAGACTTCCCAAGAATAAAATATTTCAGTGCGGATTGTTTTTTTCTTCAACTCACTGAGGCATTCAGGACATTAACAAAGGCTCTTTTTCAGCTGGACTCTGAACAGTCTATTTTAAAAAAATCACAAACAAGCTGAAAAATCAATTATTCACACAAATCTAGTATTGACCTTCTCTATAAATTACTCAGCCATCCAGTTCTGCCCACAAATTCATATATAAGTCACAGTGAAACCAAAGGAAATTGTGAATATGAAAGTGGCTGTAACTACAATATTTAGCAAATCTTACAAGAAAACACATCCTCAAAAAAAAATCTGACAAAGAAAACATGGGGACTAGCAAAAGAAGATACATTTTCACTGCTTTTGGAAACTGAATTTTTGAAACCTCTGAAGATTTCCTTGGTAGTGAACAAGAAACCCTAAATTCCCTTCTGCTTCGTAGATAACTCTTTTTTAAGGTTTCTGTTTTTAGATTAGATTGAAGGACTGAGAACCTCTGTTGTCTGCTGATTCCTGGTATGATTTTAATATTCCCAGATAAAGACAGAGAGTCATTTGGAGCCGCTATAGCATGGAGAAGCACAGGAGCAGCCTAGGCAGCCTGCAGGTAAATTTTAACCTAGCTGATCCAAGCAGACATTTGACCTTTGCTAAAGCCTGGTAGTGTCCATCTTCATAGTCTCAGTGTCACACTGCATTCACTAGGATGACAGCAGAAAAGCAACGAGGGATGCTTAAACTCCATCCATTCAGACTTTGTGCTTGAAATTCTACATATACTTGGAAATACTTTGAATCTGAAACAGTTGGAAACCATTTGGGATTTTACAGAGAATCTCTGTTTCAAGACCAATCAGTTCTTTGGGGTGGTGGGGTCTTTTTTGTTGTTTTCTCTTTGCGAGCTTGCTGCTTCACGGCAAGTGGTAGAGCAAACCCTCTAGAGACACCATTTTGGGAAAGACTTTCAGTTGTCAAGGGGAGCGTTTGACAAACTTCTTCTATAGCCCAAATCCTCTGGTCCTGTTTTATCTAACTTGGCAGAATGAAGATATGCTGCTTGCAGAATGTACTATGTTTACTTTAGTTTCTCTTCCAAAAACTCAATCAATATTGCAGCCTCACTGTCTCCTTTTATAATTGGTAATTACAGCCTGACTGCCTTGACACCCAAATATCTTCATGTGTGTTATTCTCTATTTCCTGCACAGGCAGCTTAAAGCAGGCAGAAGCATGTCTGCATTAAGGAATGGGGTCATCAACTTGGGTTTAGCCACTCACTTTTTACTTGAACTTCCCCCACATTTTTTGCCTTTCTTTGACCTTCATGTATCTTACTGGAAAACAGCTTTTGAAAGAAAGAAGTACTATTCAGTGGAGAAGGTTCCTAAATAGCAACAACAAAAGAAGAATGGTTGAGAAGGCCTTCAAAATTTTGCAGGGGATTTTTGACCCAATGCCCAGAAGATGAAAGCTTGATTTTTTTTTCTCTCTGGTTGGTTTTCTGAATTTCATAGCATAGATTTACAGCAACATTATGTGCATCCATTCAGTTTGGGAAGCCACTTCTGACTGAGAGTTCCTGTAAGGCCCACATGAAACACCATGATGATTGCCTAAAAAAAAAAAAAAGCTTTAGAATTTCTTTTGAGTAGCTTGCCTCCTCCACTCAATATCTGAGATCTGTTTAGGCGGATTCTGGAAAGAACATTATCCGGGAAGTACTAACAATGCACTTTAATTTTCTCCTGGACCGACTTGCTGCTGATACACTCCCAATCTGTTTCTGAGAAACCTGTTTTCTTATAAACATTATTTTAAAAGTTAGTGCCATATTCAAGAGAAAGATGAAGACAATTAGTTCTGGCAAATAATGAGAAAAGTACTCAACAAACTATTTGTACAAATGAAATTTTATGGTCAACTCAGGTTTCCTTAGGTAAAGAACTTCATTTCATTTGTCCAGCCAAAACCATTCTGCTCTCAAAAGCAAAACAAGACCGCAGCTGTTGTAAAACTTCAGGTTTTGTAAAAGCAAAATCCCATATAAGCACATAGCTCTGATTACACGGACCCATAGTTTCCAGAATTTTCCTGGTATATATAATCTTTCAATATGCAAACGTTTGGGGCTCTAGGGAAAGGTGAATAAACCCATGGTTAAATGCATAGCAGCAGTGAGAACAGCAGAAGACAAAATGAAACAAAACTTGGAACTAATGTGATAAGTAAGTGGTGCAACTTCAGGTATGAATAAACAGTTGATGATCACTTTATCTGCAAAAGTACAGAAAGTAGATACAGGAATTCATAGAAATGTCACAAAAATGAAAGAAGGGTAGGGAAATACTTTCTTAAAATCACAAATTGAAACCATGAGAATGCTTTAGCACTAGGAGAAGATGAGTCAGAGAGAAGACAAAAGTATTTTGCAAAATAATGAACAGCATACAAAAGTTAAATCAAGGAATGATTTATCACTCTTCCTATAACACAAGAACAATGAAGTGCATTTAAATTTGACAAAGTAAACACTTTCCTTGGTGTTGGTTTTGGTGTTTCTTAACCTAGTGACTTATTAACCTATGAGATTCATTGCTGCGAGGTCTCTCTGGAGTGAAAAGCAGGATTGAAAAAGCCATTTGACATTTATTTTGATAATGACAAAAACTACTATTCATTATGAACATCGTTAACATACTTTTTTCAAGGGGCTGGGGCAAACCCTTGGGCTTCCTAGCAGAAGTCTAAGTTCTAATTATCAGGGTCAGCAAGAAACTTCTCTTGGCAGGTCATCCCAGAGTTGCCCGCTAGAGGGTCTCCAGGGTGTTCCTTGAAGGCATCTGGACTTGGTCATCATTAATAGCAATGAGAGTCCTCATCCTGGATAATCATTCCTTTTTCCTGGTGTATCAGTATATTCCCACACGCAAGCCTTTTGGAAATGTCTGTATTTTGCAGAATGGTCTGCAAGTGGGGAGCTTTCCCGCAGCAGCAAGGGATGTCTGTCTGTTCCTCTGGCTGATTCTACCTACTCCATCCTACAGGCTGGGATCAGAACAAAGAGCTGTGGGGGAGTGAGGGGAAGACGCAAACCAGGAGTAACAATCCTGCATCCCTTTGCAGAGATTTTAATGGTATATGTGCAGAAAAGTAATAAACGGGACATAGCCCATTAGGCAAGAACAAATTTTCTTCCCATAATTTTATCTTTGTTTAATTGAATATTTAATTAGTATAAATATGAAACTAATTTTTTTATATGTTCAGTACATTTAGCAAGAAGTCTTGATCTCGCTCTGCATCTTGAGAGGCATTTATGCAGACACGGACAGCAGCCATGCCCTTCTTGTCCCCTTCTGTGTGCTAATAGAAGTGAGCGGGTCATTTGGCATTAGCAAAGGAGTAACTTAGCATTTGCACTGAGCTGAATCTTGCCAGACTGTGTGCATATTGGAGCCAGTAGACAGCGGCTCCTTTCACGTTGATGAATGGCTTTTTTCAAGCGTTCTGCTCCCTAGTTATGAGAAGGGTGACCCGGTCAGGAGACGACTTTATGAAGCTATAAAAAATGTATGTCACTTCGGACTCTCTAATGTCACGGAAAAAAAAAGGGAGAGAGAGGGAGAGAGAGAGGGAGGGAAAAAAAAAAATCCTGTGCACAAAAAAATAGAAGGGTAATAAGCCTGTTTTCAATGCTCTAAATAGCTTTCTGTCTACAGCCCCTGTGTATCCCTGTGAGCTGGGGCTGTCGCTCGCTTCAACAAAGCAGCGAGGGTTTTGTGTGTGTTTAAAAAAGGTTGATTCTCTTTGCCTTCCTATCACAGTAAATGCTTATCATGATGACAACAAGGCACTGGGAACGCAGGTCGGGTGGCTGTTACGTCGGCTGCTGCGAAAAAGCTGTAATGCACTTTAAAAAAAATAATGTAATCCACTCAAGGTGGCTCTGACTTTTAAGTATGCAGAACAGCTTGAGAGAAAGGCACCATAAAAGCAAAGTAGCTTTGAAAGGCCCCTTTCACCTAATATTTTATAAAGTATTTTCTCTGTGTCACAAAGAATAAAAAGTAAAGGGTTGCCAGGTATGTTTGCCCCCATGCCTTTGGTTGATACTCTGGAGTTTAAAGATACTGCCGTGTAGATTTTAACAAAGACGGCCCTCTGTAGATCCATAATTCAGCATGCATTGAATTTTCCCGTTTCTTTTTAGGCTTTGATATGCATATTTCATCGCATTAGATGCTCCCCCCTCCCTCATGCCCCCCTCCACCCACCTCCCAGAGATGTAGCACATTTTATAACTGATGTTAAAATGTTAATTTGCACAAGGTAAGTGGCCCGAAGGATTGAGGGCAGAGGCCTTTTCTTTATTAGGATTTCAATTAGTCACGGGCCAAGCTGGGAACACCCAAGTTCTGGGTTTGAACACCGCCCTCGCCAAAGCTGAGATGCAAAAGCTTCTGAACTCCTAGACCCAACCACTGGTCTGCTTTCCTGTTTTTCCTGGTGGGATTTCCAGTTCTCACCCCACCCGGCACTGGAACAACTTGCATCACACTAGAAACAAGACTGGCTGTGAGTCAAGTGCCAGGCTCAGATAAATCACGGACATGTCTTCGGAGAAACTTGGAAACCTCCGTGTCTTTTTTGACAAGCAAAAATTGGGCTTGGGAGGAGCACAAATCAGCAGGATTCAATAACAGCAATGTGCAAGTCAGCGTAAGAAGGGTGGAGGCAACGCAGAAATGGAATTTGTACCTTTGTGGTATTCTGGGGGGGTGCAAAATGGATGTATCTTTAATTCATTTAGAAGTCCCTGGAGACTGAACTGAGTCCTAATGAAAGTTCCCATTGAAGTTAATGGACCTGATTCTCTTCTCATTGCAGGGACTAATTCTAATTAAGTCAATAGAGTTACACTAGCATAAAAGTAGTGTATGTGAGAGGACTAGCAGGTCTTGGGAGAGTTGAGCCTCCTAATGACAGGACTAAAATCAAACCCTGAAAATTCAGATCACTCTTGCACCGGAATAAATTCAGCGTAATTGCATCAAAATGCATTCAGCAGGCAGTGGCCTAAATTCTGCAGGATTGTTCCTTGGTCATAACTATGTAATTCCACCCTCTTCCTCATGGAAGGAAGATTTGGATTTTCATTTCAGTGGTTGCAGTATGGAAGGAAATACAAGACCAAGAAGGGATATTTTTTTTTTCACTTCGATTATTACTTATTATTATTTTCATTATTATTGACTATAACCAGCATATACTTCAAGCAATAGCAAGCTCCTGCTTCTTTCTCACTGAAGGAGACAGACCTCAAAGAGTAAAGCAAATGGAAATCAAAAAGAAGGCACAGTCACTCCTAAAAGCTTTCTGCCTATGGATATGTGCTTCAAAGTATGGGACAGAGGGGAAGCTTACCTTTGACATCCCTAAGACTGTGTAACAGCTGGTGACATTACTGGCTGTTACCACCATAGCATCCTGCCTTAAACCTGGTGGCACCTCTCATACCATGGGAGGAAAGAAACCTATCAGCTAGCATTAACTCGGTGGTTCCACTTCTGATTCAGCTCAAGAGCAGATTGCCCTTACCCTCTAGTGTATAAGGTGGGGACAGTCAGCGCAGCAAATCCCAAGACAGCTATTTAAAGCCACACTCTTTTTTTATTCTCCCACACTTTTGTCCTCTGGAAGGGTTTAAGCTTGGTAATGCATAAAATATATATTTTTGCAAGAAAAAAATTTCTCTCCATTTAAGAATTTATTAACAATTTACATAATTGCTTAAGTAATCTGCATAATTGACAGAAAGTTTAATTTGACCCTAGTTCAAATGCAACACTTATGGTTTTAAATTGAAATGGGTATAATTCATTTATGAGAGTAATTAAGCCATAGTGTCTAACAAATACAATGTATGCTGCCTGAGGCCTTCAAGGCCAGAACATGCTATTAGGATGTTTTATTTAAATATGTCAAATCTGTTCATCTCCAAAGCCGCCTGTGTTAAAATATATCAAATGTCTTACTTGACCTTTAAGGTGCCCTACTGAAAACAGGGCATTAAAAAAAAATAAAATAAAAAAATCACAGGCTTTTCAGCATGCCTAAGGAAAGGCGGGAGTGATGGAAAGGAGACCAAGGGAGAAGTGCTCTGAATAAGATTATCATAGCTGCTAGCAACTATGCAGCTTTAAGGGACTGGTTTTGCTGCCTTCATAAAGTGAAACCCGTGGCCGTGTGCAATGCCAGCATAAGGCTATTTACAACTGTGTAAACTGTCCAAATAGGTGGCCCAGAAGTCTTTATGTTGGCCCTCTGCTGAAACAAGAGAGTGATCCCTGGAAATTCCTTGATTGCTCTGAGACTGTCTAGGTTCTGTTATCATTAGCCAAGACAGAGGAGGCAACCCCTGAATACCAGAGCTAGAGAGTGATCTCCTCCCAGATTACCTACTTAAGGATGGCTACTCAAAGTTACAACTGTCCCTGAAGGACAGATTCACTAGTCCTTACTTACTTTGACCATTGCCTTCACAGAGTCATGGAACTGTCAGAGTTGGATGGGACCTCTAGAGATCATCCAGTCCAACTCCCCTGCTAAAGCAGGATTGCCCAGAGCACATCACTCAGGACTGCATCCAGGCGGGGCTTGAAAATCCCCAGAGAACGGGACTCCACAACTTCCCTGGGCAGCCTGTTCCAGGGCTTTCAGTCAGCTTTATTCCTGTTGAAATCCTGGCTGCTGCTCAAGATCCTAGACTGACTAATGGTGTGTGCATTTCCTTATATTTGGGTATACAGAAGTATATGGAGTCCAATCAGCTGCTATAATTTTTTCTTTAGGGTTGGTAAATAAAAGTCTGGTTAAAGTAGATCCTGAACAAAGTCCCATACATGTGGTATGTTTTTAATGAAGGCCACCCTTTTCCGTAGGGCTGTGGTCAAAAGAATTAAGATCTGTCTTGAGAAGGTAAAGTGCTGAAGACCTGTTCAGCAGGAAGAAGAGTTTTTAGTTTTGTTTTGGAAATCTTTTACTTTTGCCATGTTGCTATGATGACATCCCCTTATGGGCCTGTAATTTCCCAGGGTTTAGGTCGCAGGCTGTGAACCCACACTTGATTTCGTCTGATGCTCGGCCTTGGACAGCTTGGCTGATTCATCCTCCAAGTGCAGTTCCAGACTTGCTGAAGTATAACAAAACCTCAGCTCCTCAGTCATTTCAACAAGTTGCTAGTCAGGTATTAAAAAGGCTGATCATTCTTTCTTGAATGAACATCCAGTGTCATCGGGTAGAAAAATTCATGGCTATGTGGTACATTCTATAACTTCTGATCTTTGCTCTGCAGTCAAAAGAAAGGGAGTATGAAACAGGACTTTGTTTTTTTCCTTGAGGCATGTTCCTAACGTATTTCAAGGCAGACCTACTCACTTTTCTAATTAAGATATGTGATATACATAGGAGAGAGAGATGAGATGCAGGATGAATGTATGCCAAGTAGCGATCTCAATTACCAGTCATACAGATTAAAAATGTCTAATATTAAGGAATTTATTAGAAGCCTTCCATAAGCTACAAGACTATGGAGAAGAGCGGTTTTGCCCACTCTTGGGGTTGTGTCACTAATTTCGTGATGGATAGTATTTTTATCCAAAGTAGCAGCTTCAGAGAATGAGGGGCATGAAAAAAAAAATAAAATATTGGCTTTCATTAAAAAAAAAAACACAGTAGAGATGATCTAATAACAACACTTCAACAAATTACCGTGAGTCAGCTAAGCTGCAGTAACCATTCCTGGGAAGGCTTTTATCTGGAAGCAAATGCTACCTTATATGTACGGTACAGCTCTGCCTGCCATGAAAGAGGGCAAAGTGAAGTGTATTATTTTGCGTATGTCCCAGGCCAAAGAATTCACTTGCAGGAAATCACTGCAGCTCAGCTAACACAGTAACTTGCTACGGTTCCCTAGCAGTGGTAGAAAGCATGCAGTTCTAACCTGCTTGCTGGCCTGATGTATATTTTAAAAACACCACCCTAATCCTAAAGAAATAAGGCCCATTAATGGAAGCACACACTGATTGATTGATTAATGGAATGATTTTTTTTAAATTTAGATTAAGAACTAATCAGCTAGTTATCTTTTCCCACCCTTAAAATGAAACACATGGTTTCAGAATTATTTTCTGGGAAATCGGTACTAGGACAAGAAAGAAGAAATGCCCAGTCAGATGATGAGCCTGAATGACCATGCATTTGTTCCAAAATGTTGGGAGTTTCACAGTCTGTGTTCATAGAACCAAAAAAGTGCTTATGAGAACCTCAGATATCAGAGGTGAGCCCCAGATTTTAGAGGAAATAATATCAAAACCTTGTAAAATGTTGTTTCTTATGTTGTTGGAGTCTCTTCAACTGCACCAGTCCCGCATAAATGGGTTAAAAATGTCACAGCCAGTATCACGTAAGCAAGAGAGTACATTGTGGTTTTAAGGAAAGTTCACATTGAAATGTCATGTTTCTGGTACTTTATTAGTAACAAATAAGTGGGATTATTAGATCTTTCTCTTAGAAAAATTTTTGCTGGTGTGCAATCCCATCTGGGAGGAGACTTTCCTCCTGTCTGGGAACTTTCCAGGTGACATTTAAATGGAGCAGCCTGGGAGTGGGGAGAGGAGAGCAGTGGGGCAGGAGGGTCCCAGGGAAATTCCTAAGGGATTCCCATCACAGCCACTGGGTCAGCCTGGTGAGACTGCTTGGGAAGCCTGCAAGGCAAACTGACCTCAGTGTAAAAGTTAGGGCATTGTGCACATCTCTTCAAATATCTTTGATTTCAGAACATCTGCCCAGAATCAAGCACCACCAGTGAATTACTGATCATCATTACTGATCTAATAATAATCTCATAAATAATACATCACCTTCAGCTTCAGGCAGCCAAGTCGGCAGCATGAAGAACTACTAACCCCGAAGGCAAAGATTTCTTCTGAAGGGCCTCAGTAGAGCTTATACCATCAGTTAAAAGTGCACGGGTTTCACAGCATTTAATTGCCTATTTGCAGTTTCCAGGTATACGCCTTGATAGCAGTAAGATACTAGGTAGCACATAATACTTTTACATCTGTAGAAGTAAGTTACTTCTATAATAAAAAAAAATGTATGATATATGACACATAAAATATTCTATGTAATTATAGAAAACCAAATAATATTTCTGAGTTTAAACCAACAAAACCAGAAGTAAATTCCTACAGTATGAGGGTTTAACAAAGCCTTTATATGTAAGCTTGTAGTCTGATTAGGAGAGAAGTTCTGAGATTAAATCAGTCAATCAATTGATCATTGTCCAGCCCATTTCTTTCTGAACACTGTTGGCTAAATTCATCTACCCATGTTTACCATTTCAAGTCTGTATGGAAGCACTGTGGGGAGCAAGTCTGTGTGTGAACATATAGGCTGCTACCATATATTATTAATTCTCCACCCTGCCATTCTTAGTCAATGCTAGGCATAGCTTTATCAGGATAAAGCTCCAAGATAAACTAAGAGTGGCTACTTGTCCCCTGGAGCAGGCTCTCATGCGAACACAAGTTGGACCCCCACCAACAATTCATCTTGCAACTCTCTTCAGGAGTATGCTGGCAGAATCTGCCTTGCTTTCATAGATCCTACAGTCTGAAGTTTTACTCACTTTAGTTTTGCTCTTGCATTCCAGTTTTTTATCATGTTTTTTCTCAAGCTATGGCACATTACTGTGGGCTCCCACAAATAGTTGTAAGGGCAGCTGACACCATTTAGACATCAAAATACCTGACAGGGCATTTAGATATGTAAGTGACCTTAAATACACCCAGTGGGAGTGCAGAAATGGAAAGAGAGCTTTAAAGTCTGGCCTCTGGAGTTTAAGCACAGGTGATTCTGTACCATTTCATTACAAGTGGTTCTAGTTGGGCTTGGAATTTGCATCCCTGCACCATCAGAATGGCCTGGAGTTTCTTAATTACCAAACAAATGGAAAGTAGCTGCTTGATTTTGACAGCTCCTTTGTGTATCATTCTTCACAGAACATGAATGATTAATGGAATTTTCCCAACACAGTCAAAGTTGTTTACTGATGGAATTAAAGCTGAAATTGGCAGTGCTCTTTAGGGAGGACTTTTTCTATAATGTCACCAGACCTGCCAAGCTCTCCTAAAAAATAGGGACAATTAGTGATGGGTCAGAAGGATTCTGGGTATTAAAAGGTTTGTTTCTCTCCAACAAAAGTGCAAAGGGAGGTGGGTGGGTGAAAAACAACAAGAAAAAAATCCCTAAGACCTGCTATTGATTATTTCCTTCAGGGAGTAATATCATTGGCCCCAAGTTCTGTGCTTGAATGAAAAGGGAAAAAAAGTTAAATTTCAGTGCTTGAACATACAAAATACATAGAAGCAGGAAGATAAAGGAAGCCAATGTTCAACACTTTCTGTTTAAGTACTTATCATAGGACAGATGAACATGAAGGCTAGTTGGCCTCGGTGAGTGTAGGTTTCATATTGTCAATACAAGGGGACGCTTTCTGTGAAGGAGTCAAACTTGTGGGGCAGCTGGTTGCCAAGGAGTGGAAGAAGAGCACAGACAGGGCACAACCAGAATAGCTGTGTTCAGAACATGTGATTTGTGGTTTTGTTGCCATTTTGAACACCTAGAGGAACAGTTGACTGGTGCAGAAGACAATAATTACTGGAAGACATACAGTGTCCTGCACTTTCTGTCTTGTAGGAAAGATTATAGGGCTGCAAGATGGCCTCAGGAGCTGTTGTCACTGGACATGTATCACTACAGACTTGGGGATAGGAACATGCAGGTGAAGGAGATGCAGAAGAAGCTGGTGGTCATGGTATGTACCTAGAACGTGAAAGGAACCCGATTACAATGAGCAGGGCACCCCCACAAACTAAACCATCTGGAATTATTCTTAACATATTCATAAGTATTGCTTTTGCCCCATATTTTCGTCATTTGCCTTCTCATCCCCTTACACTGCCAGATTCCACAGGCAGAAAAATTTGTGGGAGTAATATCCCTCCATCAGCAGTGGTTCATCTGGGACACACTTACGAAGTTCATAATAAAGGCAAGCCCTATAGAGCGTGCTCAATGTTTAAAGTGTTTTATGAACAACTTCACACCAAGCCCAGGAGATAGTTAGATAAGCATGTGATTTATTTTTATTCCCATTCTCCAGATGGAGGAAAAAATGGTGAAGTGACCTTCTAAAGGCTGCAGAAGGAGTTGAAACTGAGATGAGATCAAGGAGTTCCTGACTACCCTGCCTGTTGGGAAAACATCAGATTGTTGCATCTCTCTTCTGCATCTATTGCACTGACAAAGGCCTTCCACCACACTCACGTGAACATGCCTACAAGATGGATTTTTTATGACTGCAGTGGAATCTGGTAGATGGCCAGGCCACTTGGGTTTTTAGCTATCCCGTATCATACTTTCCTGATGTGCTTCTCTCCCTCCTGCCTCTAAGCATTTTTCAATAAATAGGCAAAATTACCTATAAGCAAGGCTGCAAGGGACAGCACAAAGCCAGTGAAGTCATATGCCTGCCATGCTTGTATAGTTAGCAGCAAGTATATATAACACAGCCCTGCCCTTCCTCTTCTAATGAAAGTGGCTCACCACCAGGTAGGTGATCGGCTGCCAAAGGAGATTAATCTCCCCTTTCAGCATGTGTTTTGGGGTTGGAAGGGATATCAGTCGCTTTAGTATGTTTTTAACATCATCTAAAGCGTAGCCAAGGGATATAATCATACCCTTGGGAGAGCAAAGGTACAATACATAGCTAAGTGCCTCTAATCCACGGCCACATGATTATCTATTGATAACTGCCTCCTCCCCTTTAGCTGTCCTACCAATTCTGAGCTCGGTTAATAAAAACAAATGAGTTCAGCATGCTACTGCATGGTAAGGGACACGTATTGGGGGTGTCAGGGTGGGGGAAAGTTAACTGTTCTCTTTTTGTTTTCTTTTCTTCTAATGCAAAACCCAACTGGCTTGGTGATCTCCAGATATGCACAAACACTGATGCCAGATATTCACTTGCACAGACAAAAGTAATACAAGTACAAAAGGGAAGGCTGGGGTGGAGGAAGGGGAAATGGCTGGGGCCAAGAACCGGGAGCCAATTCTTGCCGTGATGTACTCTTTGTGATCTGGGCAAGCCTTTTAGATTAAATTTAATAGCTAGGGCTGGATCCAATGACTGATGCTAATCAGAAAGCAAAAGGCCCTTTCACCTTCCGCTACTAAATTTGCACCTGAAGTTAGTTATCCGTAGTTAATTCTGTACTATTGCATCCTAAAGTCAGGCTTCAGGACCGATGAAACTCAGTAGTTTCTATTGACCTCTGCAGGGTATTTAGTTTGATACTACTGGTCATGATTTCCCCACATATCAGTTTCATTTTCTGTGATAAAGGAACAGCAGTAGCACCTTTGCCCTACACCACTCACATATTTATATGGAAGTATACAATTTTGTATTTTTTTTTTAGAAATGGCTAAGCACAGTTTAAGTCAGTGTTGGCAACACATGCTGAAAAAAGCTCATGTTGACTTTCTATAAACACAGATAATAGATGGCAGGTGGTATGCCTGAGTCTGGTCACACTCACAATGGAGCTGCTCAGAGTTCCTTGCAATACACCATAAAAACAAGAAAAGGAAAATTCACATGGGACAGCAAGGTGGTACAGATCCAAATCACGTATGGACCAAACACTCATTTGGGTTTTGCCATTCCCTCGCTGGAATTTAAATTCTGAGGAGAATGAATGCTTTTCACACATTTGAAAAGCATCTGTAGAAGATAGAAATTCTTGGGAAAAAAAACCCAAAGCCAAACAAACCAAAAAAACCCCCAGTTTGTTTATGCATCCATCATATTTTCCAGGCAACTGGTTTCTTGAGAAACCTTCAAACAAATAGCCAGAAGTGAGTGGTGGGGAGAGGAAAGATATATGAATTCTTTCAAACAAGGCACATCTTGGATCTACCTAGTACTTCTACTGGAATGTAACCTTCATGTTCTTTCCTGATGCTGGCAAGGGTGGGGTAGCAGTTTGACAATAAATCAGTTTACCTGCAAAAGTATGGACTTTACATGAAGAAAACAAGATTCCTTTAAAGGATTGTCCGTCCAGCCATTGCAAGTGTCCTTGGAGTTCAAACACTTCTACAACATTCATTTGATCAGGAGATTGCCTAGTTCTTGCACTATTTTAAACTGTCCAAAGTCAAATAAAAAAATTAAAAAAAAATCAATTGATCACATGCCCAGGCAATACTTACCACGGACTGTACTTATTTTGGCTAAAGGTGTAGAAGGAAAATTTTTTAAAAATGCCCTAGAGGGAATAAACAATTAGCAAGACAGTTAAAAAAGCAACCACAACAACCTGGCTTAACGGAGCAGTTGAAAAAAAAAAATCCAGATAATTTGATCTCTAACAAAGAAGGGCCTGTCAGGTCAGTAACCCAGAACTGAGGTAATGGTTTCATATAACAATACTCCTTGACTCGGTATTCGTTTTCAGCCCACAGTGGTAAAAGTAAAGTTCGACCTAACAGCGGCTGTCAAATACCTTTGGCTAATCCCCCCGTAGCTGCTTTGGTACAATTTTGGTGGTGTAATACACGGTATCACCCGACCCCAACAAGGCCACCGCACTGTTAACACTTTGCCCTTGGGAGGCACATGAGTGGGTCAGAGTGGTTACAAACTTCCCCTTAGGTATTTAGGAGAAAGACCTGCTCACGCTCCCGACTACATCTCTGCTGTACTCTGTGCCATGGTAGTACTGAAATGTGTTTCTTTCCAAATCATTAAAGCCTGGCATTTCAGAGCTGGGCTCCAGGGAAAATGTCCCTGCTCTCTCTACCTTCCCTACTGTATTTCGAAACGTAGATGCTAAGCTTCAGTGCACCTTCCTGCTGGATTTTCAAACAACTCAGTGTTTTACAGGCTTCAGGATATTATAAATATTGGCTCTCTCTTTTTTCTATTTTTTTTCTTTTCTTTCTAACTGTGTGCTGTTCAGGTTTTTCTGTTGCTTGGATTGAGCAATGTGCTGTGTGAAGTAGGATGGAAAGAGCCGGGTTAGTGAATCTCACATCCCAGTAAACCTCAAGCACAGATCTCTCCACAGGAAAGACGTGGTGCCTAATGATTAGAACAGCCTACTGCGGCATTTCTTGCCATCCACCTCGGACTTCTATTTCTCCTTATTCTCATCTAAATACCATATGTGGCAATGCCTACCCTGTGAAGCAGACATACTTGGTGCCCCAGAAACATTGTGGGATTTGGGTGGCATTTGCATGCAGGCAGAAAATGAATTTGTGAGAAAAGAAAAAAAAATATTTAAAAGTAAACTTCTGAGCTGAGTGTTGTACCTGCCAGGTACACAGTGTCTGGTCATCCTGGAAACAGGCAGATAAAATTCATAAAGACCATGTTGTTACAAGAATGTAAACTGCCTTTCCATTTTGTTCTTTTTTACTATAAATTCTGCTGAGCTCCATCATCTGTAACTGCATAGGGTTCCTCTGAACCCATCTCCAAATAATTCTCTTTCAGTCTTCGATGGGAGCTTCACATATCCTGAATTCAGGATGAAAAATGTCCTCTCACTGCCAATGTCCTGAGCCTATGCCACCTTTCAGAGGGAAATTTAGATAAAGCTGATGGGTGTGGCCAAGAATCTCTGCATGTCTAGACAATCTGCATAGTTTTCCTTATCCAAACAGGCAAGTCAGAGACACTTGGAGCAAAAGGCTTTGAGGTGAGCTTCTAGTCCCTTTCAGTAGCTCTTCAAGTCTCACCTTAACGTAAACCTTCTTTGCATCTTTCTTTGGATTTGAACCCTTAATTAATGGAAACTTGCAAGATTACACTTGGCATGGAGGGCACCCTATGTGGGCAAAGCACCAGAGGGTGAAATGTTTCCTAACTCCATTTCAGAGCAATTTATCTGGGAATCACTGGCAGCCACTCTTTCAACTATGAGCAGGTTTATTTTACACCCCAGAAAACCTAGCATTCTTCCCCTTTGGAGTTACGTTTGCTATTTAACTCTATGTACTTCTCCATTTATTTAGTGTTCTTACACCACAGGAATAATAATAATAATAAATAATAATAATAGTAATAACAATAATAAAAACCCCAACTTCTTTTTAGTTTAAGGTACAACATTGTTCCACTTGACTGGCTATAACAGACTCAACTCTTTGAAAGTAATGGAATTACATTGCCAGCACAGTTCACCGGTCTGCCTCATTTTGGAAAATTCATCTCTTTTAATGTCTTGCCATACTAAGGCTCAGCATCAGTTGCTAAACTGTAGAAACTCAGTGTTGCAGCCCAGCAGTCCCAAATCTCAGCTATGCCCTGAGATGACTCTATACTCAGATTGGCAAGGATTGGACTGGACGGTACTGGGGGCTGAACTGTTGGAGATCAGCTCTGAGGAAAAAGACCTGGGAGTTCTGGTGGACAACAGGATGGCCACAAGCCAGCAATGTGCCCAAGTGGCCAAGAAGGCCAATGGCATCCTGGGGTGCATCAAGAAGAGTGTGACCAACAGGTCAAGGGAGGTTATCCTGCCCCTTGAGCACAAACTTGTACATAAGAAGTTCCGTCTAAATATGAGGAGGAACTTTTTCACTTTGAGGGCAGCAGAACACTGGAACAGGCTACGCAGAGAGGTGGTGAACTCTTGGTCTCTAAAGACATGCAAAACCCACGTGGATGAGATCCTGTGCAACCTGCTCTAGGAGGACCTGCTTTGGCAGGGGGTTTGAACTAGATGATCTCCAGAGGTCCTTTCCAAACCCATATAATTCTGTGATACTGTGACCTGAAGCCTTCATCAGAACTAAAGAGGGAAATGATGTGACTAAAATCAGAGGGAAATTACAGTTTTACACTTTCACTGTGTGCATACTCCTGTGCAACATGACTCACGAGTATGTTCTATGTGAAGATATTTAAAGGACTATCTTACTCTGAGGGGCTGTTCTGACATAGCAAGAGAATCTCAGGACTTCAAAGAAATTTTGCAAATTTCTTCAGTGAAGCAGTGATTTCTTTGACTGCAAGTCAGCTAAGGTTCAGAAATCTACCTCTATTTGGCTCTTTTCTAATCTCTACTAAAGTTGGCTCTATTTTACTGTCACAAAGGCTGCTTGTGGCTTTGCAAGCTTGTGGCTGCAAAGGCTGGGAACCACCAAGTTTTGCATCATAACAATTCCTCCATGTGATAGGCACCTCTAAAAGAGCCATGCTGGTAAGTGGGATGGGTGAAGGTTCAGAGCAAGCTACTCTCAAGTAATCCTAGGCCACTGACTTATGGGAGGTGTTCTGTTTCCAAAGCCCTCAGACTGTTTTATGGAGTTCTGGTGGCCAACTTTCACCTGCATCCTCATCTCAGAGTTGTAGCAACTCATGATGAAGATTTATTGATTGACTGAATTGACAGGATTGTCCCTGCTTGTATGGGTTTTAGGCACTCAGAAGAAACAGAAAGACACTGTGAAGTCAACTATTCCACCTTCCTGTATCAGAGTTGATACATTAACCATACTCTCTGGAGACATCCCATCATCTGTACCTGCTGATAAACACCAACATTTTCACCTGCAAAACGTGCTAAAAATTGACAACCGCAAACTTTACAAGTCCAAACCCTGGTGCTTCTCCACACACACACAAGAAGCAGATGATTTCAAAAGCATTTGAATTTTTAACACGGACACAGCACTGACACCGATTCCCCAGGCAGAGAAGACAGAAATTCATCAAGCAGGCAGCTAGCTGGGAACTTTTCTCTACCACGTCTAACACTATGTGCCTGCACTGGGAAAGGAGTCATATTCAGCAAACTACAATTTACCTGCATGATTAACCATCGATGGTGTTTTTGGATGTCTAATCAGATTATATTGGGTTTATGTACAATTTCCTAAGCAGGCCGACTGATAGATTGATCAAGGGTAGATGGGATCTGACAGCAGAATATTATGGCAGAATTCTTCCGGTGATGGATGAGCCCACCTTGACACAAACTCCAAAGCTTCGCCTCCGAGTAATAAATCTCAGCATGAAGTCATCTGTCTCTGACCTGAAGCTCGAAATCAACGACTCAGGATACTGAAGTTTCATCGTCTTTATGAACATTTAAGTTGGCTCAATGGCATAAATACACACCTCCCGCATTCAATCTCTTTAATAGTGGCAGGCCTTATAATGTTGTTTTTATTTATTTTTTTTGTTTTATAAAAGGTAGCAACTCATAACTGATTTTCTCACCAGCCAAGGAGATTGCTGCTAATAGATTACATTCTGCATGATGCTTAATGAGCCATGATTGGGAACGGAGATGGGAAATGGCACTTTGGATTGATTTAGCAAGGATTCAGCGGAGGCAATGCCACAACTCCACAAAGAGCAGTAGGTTTTACGTGGTCTCACAAAATTATATAACAGGCACCTCAGGTAAAACCTTCAAAACCCTTTGCTGGATTTGGAGCTTAATGTGCATTTTCAAAAAGTAGCTAAAGTCAGATACTGAAAAATACCGCTAGTTACCCAGAGGGTTTTTTCAAAGCAGCAGTGGGAGTAACTTTCAGAATGTGATGATTGGACAGGCATAAAAACCAAAATAGAATTTTCCCTCCAAGTCCACCTGAAAAGTCCTGTACATATTCTGGAACTCTAAATATTGAGATATCTCACTCCTTCATCGTAAACTGCATTATATACAGAATATATGGTTGTGTGATGTGGTGTTCACACCATCCAGAATTAATAACATCATTTGCCTGGGACTTAATCCAAGGCCACTGGTGATACTGTGGCCCTATTTCTTCATGGGATTTAAGCACCTAATTTTATCCATTTCAGCAGGAGGTCAAGCTTTAGTTCTTTTTGAGAATCTGAGCGCACAAGACCTCAGATCATGTTTACATGCACTCACAATATAAAAATGTAAGGTTGTGTAACAGAAGTCCTCTGAGCTCCCTGTGCTTGGTAGACATCCTGGGTACCCACAGCAGCTCACTGAATTAATTGAGTAATGCTTTCAGGTGACCTGCGGCAGACATTTTCATCTGACGGTGCCAGGAAATGGGGTAGCTAATAGACCACTTTGGAGTATTGTAAGATCATGGCAATCTCATATTTAGGGAGGTTAATATAATACTAATTGGGGCTTGGGTGAAGAGTTCATAAAACAGATGAACCCACCTGAATTTTGAGAGTTTGAGCAGCCCGATTCTTAACCCATATTCACTACTGCTTTGAGTGTTTTTGCTCTTTAACTAAGAAGGAGAAGAAATATCAGGAGATTGCTGTAATTGTCAGCTTTTTCTGACTAACCTTCTTGACTGCCTCTTCTGGGTTCATGATGGCTGATAACATACCAATGTCATGGCCAATGAGAAAAATCAACTTGTAGGACCAAATTCACCTCCTGGCTGACTCCGGTAGGCCTAACTGCACTCTGAGATTTTATTTCTGCTAATATCAAAGTCCAGAAACTGACAAAGCTGTATTATTGTCAACCCCTGTAGTGAGGCTGGGAAAGTAGGAATAACAGTTAAGTTAGACCTGCGTGAATAATTCATGGAGAATAATTTAATTGATTAATTGACCTCCCTTTTTTGTCCCCCTCCCTGTTCACAGCCCTGTCCACAAGCAGCCTCTGATTTTCTGTCCTCCATTGTTACTCAGATTGCAAATATCTGCTGAATAATTTCTGATGATAATTCCTGTTCTGCAAATTTGTCCCTGAGCAGTTAACTGTGAACATTTGGGATCTGAAATCCCAGTGCTAGCTAGACACACAGATCTCGTGTTGTTTTTCCTGTTCTTTGCGTAAAAGGGAGATACCTTCAAAACTGTTTTTTCTACTCTGGCTATTGGTAGTTATGAGTCCTTTAATGTAGAGTTGAGCTCTGTAAGGCATATATTTGATTGCAACACCCCAGTTTTGTTTAATGTGAGATAAATAATACATATAATGAAAGGAAACAACAATTTTCTTCTGAGATATTCTTAGAAACCTGCAGATTCCTCCCAGGCAAACCCACTAGCTGCCCAGTGAGAGCTCAGGAAAGCCACAAGTGAAGGGGAACAAATTTGAGTTGGAAGAGCGAATACTTAGTCACAGCCTGTATGACTGTCCACCAGGTAAGCAGGGACCCTCCTGACCCAGAACCCACCCCTGCAAACACAGATGGACGATTGGTACACGGGATGCCACACAGTCTGCAGGACACCTAAAGGGCAAGGCAAGGAGCCCTGGCCACCCTTCCCAGCTCGCATCACCCTGGTCAGGAGGGCCACACAAGCACCTTCACCCCACCTTTACAGCTCCCATTCCAGTTTCTGAAGGCTCTGGTGCTGAGCAGCTCCTCAGTTCCCTTTGCAGCGCAATCATTTGTTTACTCGCTCCACTCATTATGGTCTGCACTCACGTAAAGCGACTACGAGACTGCACATTGACTTTCAGAATCAGAGGGGGGGAAAAAAAAGGGAGCGAGACAGAGTTAAAAGTTTCAGCCATAAAAGCTTTTGACACATCTTTCTGTCTCTTTCCGTCCATGTAATCAATCTTCTAAGTTTCCAGGAGCAGCTGAGATTTTTAAAAACAGCTGTAATCTGTGGTCATTGATGGTGGAGTAGATTGTTTGCCAAACTATTACCATAACTGTCAACCGAAATCAGAAAAATAATCTCATTGTGCTGGACAGATGCCTTTCCTGCATTATTGATATAGTCACTCCAGAGTAATAGAGAAATATAAAGCATTGTTCTATTTACAAAAGGAGATTGGCCAAGTCCTTGAGAGTGAGCAGGAGGGACAGGCACTTAAAGGAAGTGAGATATAGTCAACTCAGTAAAAGTTATGTGTCAGGGTCATGTGGCCTCCATAGTCAGCAGTAGAATCTCAGTTTTCAATAGCTTTTCCTCTCCTTTCTCACTTTCAGATTTAGCTCCAGAGCTTAATCTCTGACTAAATGAGCTTTCCAGGGTTTAAATGCAGCACCATGGAATTTGCCCATTTTTTTCCCCTTTCCACCTCCCTTTTGGCTGCCAGCATGACACCCCCCAAAATGCATCTCTGGGACTGCTGCATTTCCAGAATATGCCAAAACACTGCACCTTCACCATACGCCTCTTTGTAGGGAGGATAAATCAGGTCAACACCGCCCGTTATAATACAATACAAGAGAATTTTGTTTGCTTGCCTTCAAGAGATCTCAGAAAGCACTTTGCAAAGCAACGTACTAAATATGAGCATTGCAGCAAATCTTTAGGCAGATGGAGCAGCCAGCCTGCATTTAGCCATAGCGCCCACAGAGTCTTTTGCTGTTACAAATGTTTGTATATAGAGAGGGGCCCAATTTTGTGTTGGAATCTGCTACAGTGAACCCGTAACCCCAAGTTCCCCATTTATAGCACAAATGAATAAATATCTATATAGTCAGAGGACTGGAGGTGGAACTGGAGCTTCTATTTTCATTTCAACACCATGCAGGGGTCAGGCACAGTGGAAGTCCCATGATCAGCTGAGGACAGGCTCTGGGATATACATGGTCTCCTGTCCTTTTATTCCTGAAAGTTTTTTAACTTTCAAATTGCCTCACATTTCAGTGGAGGGAAAAGTTTCTCTTCCCATCAGCATTTTGAAAATACAAAATTGGAAATTTTTTTTGGAGCAGGAATTATCTATAGAAGTAGCCCTCCATTTAACTTGAAAAGAGAAATTAGCTCTTACAAAATTACAGCAGTTTTTAGCTTATTCTTGTTCAAAAGCAGCTCTATGAGATGCTAGCCTCATTTTGGTAGCAACAAAAGTACTTTTCGGCAGCTTAATGTTTTGAGGCAACACATGTTTTTTTTCTTTCTTTCTTGCAACAAAAACATACAGATGCAATCTTTGTCTCAGTAAAAAAAAAAGATGGAAATAAAATCATCAAATTTAGTGTAATGAGAATTATTGTCATACTATAAAAATAATTTAAACAACAACAACAACAAAAATGCATTTACCCCAGTTTTAGTGAACCATCTCTGAAAGAGCCACTCTAGTCAAGCAAATGGATTCTCTGGTCTGAAGTGTGAAATTCAGCAGTACATGGCAAAAAAAATAAAAATAGCAGGGCTAATTGAAGGACAAATTCTTCTTGGGTGACCACTAGTCAATCAATAGCTGGGCCCCATCACACTGACTGTAAAACATTTGTAGCTTTCAAATGAGAGCAGATTATTATGAGGAAAATGCCTGACTGCCTTCATGCAGAAGGACAAACAGTCTATGGTCAGGAAATGAATGCATGAAGTGTCCTTGACACTGCATTTGTCTTGACACACGCTCTTCTGCTCTGAAGTTGTTATACTCTGGTTACCAAGATGTTCTGAATCCATTAGCGCATGTTGTAGACAAGAGGTTTGACCCAATACCTTGCTGCATTATGCCACTAACTCACACCTATCTCCAGCACACACGAGTGCGCACACACGCCTACATGCACAAAAGCAGATACCAAGCCCGATAGTGTTTTTAATTGAAAAGCATAAATTTGCCCTGCTAAATCTATTAACGATTTGTTTTAATTAGGAACCCAGCTGCTTCCTGAGATTTTGCAGCCTGGGCTTCAGAACTTTAGCTGTTCCAAAAATGAGTCTCAAGTGAGTTGCTTTGAGTCCTTCAGCTCAGCGTTTTTACAGACTTGTTGGAAGGGAGATGTTTTAAAAAGTTTCCACAGCATGCCTGTCACCCCTCCTCTCTGTCCTTGAATGATACCGACTCAGAGAGGATATCACTAAATCTCCTCATCTTCAAGTGCTTCTTAAATCCAGAGGATGTTTGCCTCCTTACAGAGAGCAGTTATACTCCTCTTAAACGTAGCTTTCAGAAAGGCTCAACTGAAACCGAATTAAAAGATGTTTTTGCTGCCCCAAACCATCCCTTCCCCAGTGCAGAGAGTGCAGTTAATTACCCATATTTACCAGTAAGTAAAGTACTGTCACCTCTTCTTTTTTTTACTGACTGCAAGTTAAATCCAGAACGAAACCTGCCAGACACAAGGACCCTGTACTGGGGCTTGGAGAAGCCAGGCAAGAAATGTGCCCTTTCCTTGGAGTGTTTATTTAATCAGATCACACACTAATGAACTTCTGGGCACTTGCTCCTGCTAGGTTAGCATTGCCACTACTAGCTGAAGGAGAAACACTGGCTTTTGGCTGATGCTTTTGTGGACCTGTGACAAATTCAAAAGTCTTTTCAAGTCAATGGTCAAAAGACATTGCTAGCTTCTCCTTTTCCTCCTGGGAGCACAGACTTGAGCCAAGCAGGGAGTCATTTTTGGACTCAGAGATGAAGCTCAGAGGGAAAATGGAGGGGACTTGTCACTTGAACGTTTACAACTCCAGAAGGCATCAGCTTTTCCCTAAAATTAACTTAACTGACAAAAACACTCACTACATCAGTAACAGTGCACGGTCACTAAGAGCAAGGCATTCTCCCAGGAAGCCAGGCAGAATCGACATAGCTAAAGCTTCTTCAAATACTACTTCATTTTTCATTAATATTTCACAGATCATGCGTCTACTTTTTTTTTGTCTGTGATCCAGCCAATATCTTAACAGATATTGTCCAGGTGGAAATGGCAGTCATGAGGTTAAATGAGCTATACATGTGTCTTCTTCCACTTTCACTGTTTTTTCGTGACTTTTCTGTCTTACTTCATTTTTTCTCTCTTTCATATGAAACGATCTTTTATAATGCTTTTTCTTTTTTCTACCATTGGCAGAGGTGGGTACCCACATAACTACCTAATACTCCAGCCCATGGAAAACTGCTGAGAGAAAGAAGGAAAACAAAGCCCAGTGAGACAGCAATGCATGTCATCAGGACAGAGAAGTACTGGTTTCAAGTGTGTTCACTGTTCCTCACAGACTAATGCTGGGCTTTGCTCCTGTTTGGATGTCCGGGGTGATCTCTTAGTACCAAGCTTTGAGACAAAAGGAATTAGCTCTCTGATGACCTTTTCCATCCAACTAAAGAGCGATAGCTGGTATAGGTTATCTTTCTCTTCGGTTTTGCTTCAGCTGCTCAGAACTTTTCAAATAGCTCAACTCTTGACCACATTAGTTTATTTTCTCAATCAAGTTTTGATGCACTGATAATAAACACATCAGCAAAACTCTTGGACATGCTCACTAATAACAAACAGAAAGCTAAGTTCTCACCAGAGTCAGTAAGAAAACAGGAATTATTTTATACAAAAAAAAAAAAAATTAATGTTGATAAAGTATAAAAAAAAGTCTTGAAATATTTTCATATTCTGCATTTCAAAGGAGAATTCCAGCTCACTCCAAAAGAGAGGAGACCTCTCAAAGTAAGAAGTTCTGCATATGCATACCAGAAGCAGACATCCTTGAACTTTACAAAGTTTCCTTGACCAGGTCTACTTGTACAAATTTAAGGTCTTTCAGTCCCTTTTTTTCCATGATTCTCTAATGTCCTGTGCTTTCCTCTGTTCCTGAAGTCATGATATTGCATAAGACTCTCAGACTGCATTAAAAGTATCTAGTCTATATACAGGAAAATGAAAATCTAAGCATTAAATGAAAAATCCACAAGTAATCCTTCTCTGATAACTACTTTTTTATTATACAACCTCATTATATTCAAACTAAACCTATGGTTCTGGATAGAGGGGTATGCTTTATGAGTTTTATATACTTCAGTGTACACTTTCATATAAATCTGAATTCTATATTTGAGGTACGGCTTACTTAGTTTTCCTAAGTCTAGCCTAAATTTTTCCATATGTAAATATATTAGTTTGATTTAGCATTTCAAATTCTTAGTCAAATAACACAGAAAAAAATCCAGCAAAAAAAAATGCTGTTATCTCCTCTTAATTTGTAAGAGGTTTAGCTTTAAACTGTGGCCCATTTAGGAGATGGTAAGAGAGTAAAACAAGGAATGATTCAACTATACCTGACTGGCATGTGGAGCAATCCCAGTGAAGCTCCAAATGATGTGTTGTCTCTTTAGACTCCAACTTCTGGTCTTTGCTTCCCAGGCCAATCTTAATTAGTTGGATGGTGCAAACTGTCCCTCATTAGGGCACTGCACCCTTTTCTCGGTCATGCACTAGCATCCCAGGTGCTCAGTTCTCAGTGCTGTGCCTGGGGAAACTTTGTACACCTGTGAAGCCTGTAGCAATTTTGAAAGAGGACTGGGGAAAACTGAAGGTTGGAAGAGGCACCGAGTGACATCTTGGGTTCCAACAGCTGTTTCCAGACCTCAGAAACAATACTCTAAGTTATGGCACTGAGAATAAAATTTAAAGTGCGCACAAGTTTTCTTGTGTGGGGAGGGAAAGGGTTTGCCCAGAGAAAGCTGTAACAAGCACCACCAGTGAGAAGTTTCCTGGTGACTTAGGGCTGGCTGAAATCTACTTTGCATAGGCAAAAACCCATACTTGCGGGTACCAAACTTACAAAAAACCTACTGGTTTGAGAGTGCTTGGAGGGAGCGCCTGCCTCGTGTATTTATTGCTGTGCAACTGAACAATTCCCTCCTGCTAACACTCATCTTTCCACCCTTCTCCCAAAGGGCTGCTCAGCCACCTTATCTTAAGTCTTTTTTTGGCTTGTTTACTAAATCTTTAGTCTGCTCCCTCAGGGTCAAGGACCTTCAACTTAGGTATGACCCTGCACCTCATGCTTTGGTTCCAGAGTTGACTCATAAGTAGAAGCAGATTGAAAACTCAGTAAACAAGCTGAAGAAGAGAAACTCAAGAAGTCCAAGTCTCCAGCCACATAGGCATGAAATGCATTTTATACAATATATATTTGGAAAGAGGTTTTCAGTGACTTTGTGATGCTTTATAGGAAGTGTGGTTTTTATTTTTTGATTCTTTTGCCCCTCCGCAACCCTTACCAATCAAAGTTGAGTTTATTGCATATCTATTTGCCCACAATTATCTCAATAACCTTATGAGTTAAATACCAAGAAGCAGTATGCAGGATTGTTTGTTTTTCTCAAAAAGAACAAATGCCAAAGAAGTTTAAGTAAATTCTTTTTTAAAATGTGTTTCTGCAACCTATCAATATAAATGTTCTGGAGGTATATTGGATATATACTTACATAATCTTGGGTATATATAAAAGTTTCCATGGAAACCATTTCTTTGTCAAAAGAACAACATTGCTGTGGGCTATTTGTAACCCACACCTAGCAATGTCCAGCTCATGCATGGGGACCAGGAGGCGACTCTGATGCCAGAAAAGTAATGATCTTGGCTGTTTTCAGTTCCCCAGCACCAGCAGAAGGTGCAAAGTAACATTCATTCCTTCATTATCCATAGATGGAGACAGTAACAGAGAAAGAGTTTAGGCAAACTGACCCCTGGAAACATCCAAATGCCAACCCACCTGTTTTTCCTTGCAGGAACCTTTTTGGTTACACCAAATGTTTTTGTAAGAGGGAATGAGTGTGCAAGGTCTCAGTTCTCTTTAAGCAAAGATATTTGTTCTGCATGTTGCAAATTTTCCCTGCAGAATAATCTACTCTTCTAATAAATGCTGCTTTGCCAGCAGTGTTGCATCTTGCCAGGAGCTGCTCCCAATGCAGCCTGCCTGTCTCTGCATCTGCAAAGGCGTCTGCAAAGTTGCAGCCCTAATTCTCATGCTATTTTCATGTCCTCTCTTTTACCCATTTCTTCAAGACAAAAAGAGAGGGGGAAAGGAGAGGCAAAAGTCCAATCTGACCTTCCTCCCACCTCCGGAAACACTACAGTTTAGAGGAGCTGTAAACTGTAGCCTGGGTTTTTAGCTGGCAGCAGCTGGGAGTCAACAGCAGCCCATCTTATCCACTTCAGAAATGGGCCCTGGCTGATTGGACAAATATTTCCTATTTACCGGCTTCCCCCCCTCCTCCGCCACTCCTGGATAATTCTAGGGTTAATCCACCACGCCGCCTCCTCAGCCCAGCCCCGTGATATTGACACTTAAGAAACACAGAGCTGTTTATATTTCATTGGAGAGCTCATACTATCAATTTTCACATTAGTGAGTCCAGCTATTGCTCTCTTCTATCGGGATCTATTGAGTGGTGGCAGTAGAGATATCCGCTGTACTGAAGGAAAAAAAAATACTTAGCTGTCTGATGAAATGTTTTAAATGCATAGGGTTCACCTTGGGGTTGGCTGCTGCTCAGATTTTATCCATTAATAACACGCAGGGCTGCCACACTACTCTCCAGGGCTGATAGGAAAAATAGTACCACTTACAGATCCCCTGGTTTGCCTCGGGGAGAGTGCACCAAATGCAGCACATATCATACATTTCGGGGCTGAAATTTACTCCACGAGAAGAAAAAAATACCCCAAACATTCTTTATATTAAAAAACAAAACCCAACCCTATTCCTCAAGCACAGACAAAGGGAAGTTGCCATGTAGGCCAGTAGTTGCAGACCTCAAGTGCTTTGCTTATGCTATGAAATGCCTCTGGGCAAAACAGGGGTAAGATTTCAGTGTAAAGGACCTTTTTTAGCTTACTGCCCTGCAGGTTGACATTTCACCCAGCAAGAAGAATCTGAATTGTTACAAGGAGCCAAGCGCGAAAGAGTAGACTCTTGGTCAGCCTTCATCATTCCAGCAAAAGAGCCTCATTTATTTATATTTTCTTTTTTTCCTACCCTTGAAACAATTCACAGGAAAATGATCATCAGAATGAGAATTGTTAACTGATTAGATTATTGTCGGCATTCAGAACAAGAACACAGCCAAGTGCTCAAGGGTAAGTATTATTTTCATCTAGTGATGAGGCTAAGAAAGGATTCTGCACCCAATTCCCTGTACATTAATGATCTGAAGATATTTGGGTTGGGTTGCATTGTTTTCCCCTCTCTTTCAAAGTGAGCCACGGAGCTCTTTGCTGCCAGGAAGTGTTATTTAAGAATATGAGTTTCTTTTGTAAAGGGAAGGGCATAATTAGATGTTAAGAGCTGATTATTGCATTGTTCTCCACAGAGATTTGCAAAAGGAACTGCATTTGAAGAAAGAAGGGAAAGTATGTATTGTGCTTGGAAAGTGAGAGGTATCTGGCTTAAATATTCTTTGTCTCCATATCTGAAAACTTTTTACAAGAGATGAGAAGTAATCAAACTTTCCATTGCACATGCGCTGTGAACAGCCCATTGACCCACAATACCTGCTGTGGGAAGCTGGTACTACAGTTCCCACCCAAAGACCAGAAAAATCTCCTAACTCCTCAAGCAGGGAACACTTGAAAGAGAAAACCATGAATTTGTTTTTTGGTTTTTTTCGAAGTAGCTTTTTGAAAGAAGTTGAACTTGTGCCTGTGCACTGCTGTTTCCCCCAGCCCCAGGGACCTCTTATACCTCATGCTC
Source organism: Thinocorus orbignyianus (assembly GCA_013400375.1). Classification (NCBI taxonomy): domain Eukaryota; kingdom Metazoa; phylum Chordata; class Aves; order Ciconiiformes; family Thinocoridae; genus Thinocorus; species Thinocorus orbignyianus. The sequence continues at coordinate 870,326 of VXBW01000458.1, forward strand.
CCTCCCTTAGGCACTCAAGGAAGCAACATGTTTCTATTGGGCAAGAAACTTTTGTAAGTAATAAACCCTCTGATGAGACAAGAACCCTTCTGGGTCATCCAAACTCCATAAGGCACTTAACATAGGACACACTGTAGGCATTTATCCATGTTGCACCCAGAAGAGACCTGGGCTGCAGGTAGATAACCACTACGAACCTCTCTACTCCATATCATACCACACAGGACATATAGTGTGCTAGTTACCATCCCCTCAAAGTGTTAAAATTCAAGATGACAATCCTTGTGCTTTTTCCTAGAAGCTCCCAACACAGCCTCTGGCAGAACGGTCAGAGAAATGGCCAACATAGACCTTCAGCTGCTGCCAACCTCCGTTTGATTTTCAGCAGTGGCAGCTGTGAGGAGATACTCAGCTGATTTGAGCATTCTCTTCTTTATTACTCTCCTCACAAAGTGAGAAGTGCCTCAGCCTTGCTTAACACCTCCTGAAGCCACAGAGACATCACCTCTTCGAAGCTGCCTCTTTCTGGTGCCTTTTTTTTCCTCCTCAGTCTATGCTCTATATCATGCAGGAGATGGAGTTCATCTAAAATATATCTTACAGTTCAAATTCTTACCAGAAAAACACTAAGGATTCCCATGCTTTAAATGCTGTCATGATGACCTGGCCACCCAGCAGAACCTCAGCCCTGTGGCGGCCAGTTGACCTCTACTGATGAAGTTTTCATGAGTCATGATGAGTTGGGAAATGCTGCAGTTTTAAATGATTGGACTTCTTTCTAGCAGTTCCTAAGGAATTTGTCCATTCTTTCTAGGAAAGAAAACAGAGATTCTAAGACAAAGGTTTATAGCCTGCTCACGGTAACCTCACCGTTCTCTAAGATATCTCATTATTAAAGTCTTTAAGGCCCTTTTTAAAGCTCATTGGGTAAATTTTTCCTATTACTGTTATCAGAAGTTTGCTGCAAAACCTCCCAGATGTTGTTCTGATCCTCAAAATGTGATTGTATAAAAGAGAAACAATGTCCCGACCTTTTCAGTTTATTTTCTATTGCTGTATATAAACGATATTCCATAACATCTAAATATCTGCATCTAAGCCAGATATGTAAGCACAAAGAGGAAGGAGGTGTAAGAGCACCTTAGCCTTCCTAACCTCAGACAGAATGATTCTCATACGCTAGAGTCACCCTTTTACAGCCCTTTTCTCTGCCCCTTTTTTTCTCCATCAGACCACAGCTTCACAATGACAAACTAAAATCATTAAAAAACAACCCCTTCCATAAAGAAATAAAGCAGTTTCATGTTTTATCATGCTTTTGTCAAAAAATGATTTCTTCAGGACCAGGCAAGTTCTTGGAGCCAAAGCTGCCCCTCATTTGGAGACAGATGTCACAGTCCTTTTCTTAATCTGCAGTAACAGCCTTTAGCTGTATCACAATTAACACACTCCATGTGCCAAACTGTAACGAACTTGCCTGTTCTCCCCGGACCTGCTTCCAGTTCGAGGTGAGAACTAATGAATTGTTGGGGCCACAGGAGAAAGACAAGGACGTGGAAGCAGAAGGGAAAGAGTAAGAGCACAAACATCTGCGTGCAGAGGACAAAGCTCCCCTCTTCTCTCTCTCAGGTTATGCAGATACTTTGTAAGGGAATTGGCAACCGAGCCACCTCTTCCCTTGCAATCTCTCTGTTTAGTTAGGACCAAACCCAGCTGCAGTTTGTACAGGAGTTTGTTTGAACACATCCCTTCAGCTTATTGTTGTGGTTTTATGGGTTGGTGGTTGTTTGGGGTTTCTTTTTGGTTTTTGTCTTTCTTTTTTTTTCCCCCTCTTTCCTTCTATGCATCTTCATCCTTCATGGTTGATTTAGATTATGATGTAAACTAACCGAACATGACACAGCTGCTCTCTTCAATAACTAAGGAGATGCCGGCTGCCACTCACCCCGGCGCTTTGGTGATTCACAGCAGGGCCTGTTGGGCTTCTGGGGGCCCTCATTTTTGGCATCTGTCTATACCATCCTCATGCAGTTTGCTGAAACAAAACCAATGATGTTAGCAGCATATGGGCAGCCAGAATAGGGGTCATTTACCTTATTTTCCAACAAAGTAAAGGACAAGGCCCAGTGGAACAGCAATATATTGAGAAGAGCTGGCAGCACAGCAGCAGAAGAGGAAACCACAGGCAGGAAGGATCCCAGGAGTCACCTCTGCCCATACGTCCCTTTCCTGTGAAATGTTTAGTTTCTGAGGTCTGTACGGACTATTTGATTCTAAATTCTGCAAATTTTGATCAGCTGAGCTGCCTCTGCCAAACTGAACTCCTCTGGCTGAGGTGGACACCCCACCTCAGATGCTGACTCCAAACCTTGCTGAAAGCTGAGCAAGATTTTGTTGACAATCAAATTCATGTAACAGCTAACAGAAAATAAATCATTTCCATCTGCATGCGCTTGGACTAATAAAGGCTTAGTCTGAAACTGGAGAAGCCAAAAACCTGTCAGGGATCCAATCTAATTGTATATCTAACCTGACCAGAAGTAAGAATAATTGGAAACCTCTCAAGTAGATTGTTCGTCTTAACTTACCAGGACAAGCCACACACCAACAGCTTGCACAATCTGACTTCTGCAAACAAAAGCAGTCTGGATAATTTTGGAGAAGACACCGAGCATTAAAACTTCCAGATTAGCTTCCTCTGTTCACTGCCAGAAAAAAAATTAGGCACTTTTTTTTCGTCTTTAGTACCTTTAGGCATAAGGTTACAGTGCTGGGCATGTTTTAACATATAGGCTGTGCTGAAACAGAGAACTTGATGAAGGTGGTTAGCGGAGAAAAATAGCTCTAAACAGAATGATGTCTGCAGAAACCGGGCATGACAAATCTGCTGTGATATGAAAACATATGTATATGGCACTGTGAATTTAAAAAGTGTCCCACAAAGTAGACATAGTTCAAATATTTATTGTGACTCGGATTGATGAATAATGTCCCCCTTTTTATTAGCAATTTTTGCCTGAAAAAGTAAACTCACTTGCTGTATGTGTACTCATAATATGCAAATAATCTCCAAAATTACTACCTCTCCTTCTATATCTATGTAAATGCTTATCTAAGTTTCTATCCCCTTTTTGAGGTATCTCTTCTAGTATCTGAGAACCTACATATTTTTATAAAATCCTTAATTTAGAGAGTTCACTGTTTGCTAAAACTGCCTGGGAATTATGGGCTCAGAGAGTGTTATTTCTACTTGATAATCTCACCAAAATCTTTAAATTTAAAAAAATATTTTTCTTACTTCTGTGATTTTTACAAAAATACTATTAAAAGGGGAAAATTGTAATTTTGTATGTTACTCAATTTTATTTAAATATAATCCCATAAAATTATAGTCAGACTTTTTAGAGAGTTGTCAGTTATATCAGGAATACACATTAAAATGCATTGCCTTCCCTAAAAATGCATGTCTCAATCTACGACTTTGTCGCTGCACCTCTTGATTGAGTAAAATGTTTAACAAATACCTTGAGTGTTTTAAAAAAACAAGCTGAATTGCATCTGTGAGGGAAAAGTAAAAAATGCTGTAAATAAGGGAGCTGGCTTTTTTTCTTTTCTTTACAGTTTGAAGCTCCACCGTGTAACTTAGATGCATAAAGATTTTCTTCTTTTTTTTTTTTCTTTTTTTTTTTTTTTTTTTTTTTTTTTTTTTGTCAGCTTCAGCACAGAGAAACATTAAAATTCATCTCACCCCAAACCTTTGTCGGGAAAAAAAGATGTTAAATATCAGCAAATGGATCTGATAAGCTGCAGACTATTTCTGCTGTCAGAGAATGACTGTAGGACAAAAACACATGTTCAGGATTTGACATCCCTTGGCATCTTGTAAATAGCCTGCATGAATCCACACCTAAAAACTGCCAACACAAGCAAAATTGTGCCCAAGTTTCTTGTAAGTTAAGCAAGCAAAGCAGAGACATGAAACGTGGTTGGATTGAATATAGAAACCTAAAGACCCCCAAAACTGACCTTGAGATCATTTTAGCGAAAGATCTTCTCTGCACTTTTGCAGCGCCAGCCTGATTTTCTCTTTATAAAGAGCTCTGCGTTTGTGTGTGTGCGTGTGGATGTGTGAGTGTGCAGGACTGCGTAATAAACACTTTATTAGGGCAAGAAAATAAAACAACAACTTTCCATCGAAAAACGGTAAGAAAAAAAGAACTGCTGAGTAATACAAAATAGACCCTTCGGCTTATTTTTTTAATGGTTTCATTCCTTAGAAGAAATGTGCAGTAGTCCTTGGCCTGGATTTCTAACACTTCAACCCACCCCCTCACTGAAAGAAAAAAATAATTTGTGATTTGTGATTCAAAGGACATCTTTTCACTGTCTGGATGGCAGATTTTTTTTTTCTGCTTTCTTTTTCTCTTATTTATGTACAAAAGTGGCAAAAAGGAGGAAAGAAAGGATATTTATCTAGAGGATGAGAGAATCTGTTGCAAAAAACCATTTCTTCTGATGCAGCATCAGTGTTTGTACCACCAGACACAGGAAGAGAAGAGAATACTTCCTTTCTTTTCCTCAATTTTTTTTTTTTTTTCTCCCCAATTTCTGGATGCTTTGCAGAGATGTTGGTCTTCCTTTCTTGGATTCATGTTTGCCCACTGCCAGCAGGAGTATATTAAAGCTTTTGGACAAAACTGCTTTTTCCTGAAGCGCTGGGGATTGTCTCAGCATCTGAGGGATGGATATTTTGGGGCTTATCACAGCATTAGTGATGGCATCTGCAGGAAACAAAATCCATGCTGTAGTGTGAGATGTCACAGCCACATTTATCCGAGTCACCTAACTGGGAGCACTTTCCAAATTTCCCTGGGCAAATCCAATTTTCAAGCCTCCTTTATAGATGGTCAACATCGCTCTTGTCCATGCTGGCTCTAATCCACAGTGCAGGGCCAAAAGGGACCAAGAGACAAGTCCCACCATCAGTGTGTCTAGGACAGTGGAGTGAACACACATGGACACCAGGCTTCTTCTAACCTGGAAAGTGAAAAAGGAAATGGGATGGGTCTTTGGAGCTGAGAAAGGTTACTGAGCAGTCAAGAGCTATGTGCCCGGATGCGGTTGGGCTGCGATTGGGAAGGTGATTCTCTCCAAAGGACGTGGAACAGTTGGCAGCATGCCTCCTCCCCTCCTCTTCCTCTGAAACATCCCTGGAGTCAGGATGCTGTCTTTAATGACTCAGTAGTCTGTTTGGCTGTGGCAGATCTTGTATTTCTGGAGAGAGAATCAATATAAACACTTTCTTTTGTCTTTCCTTTTTTTTTTT
>VXBW01000458.1:880542-949045 GCA_013400375.1 Thinocorus orbignyianus
ACAAGACGTGAACTTGGAAGGCATGGCAACATACTATTGCTTATTTAGCCTTCCTCACACTTTATCTAGGACACAGAAAAAGCCTGTTTTAAAAGAAAAAGCATTTCCCTCCTGTGCCAAAACACTCTTGGAGAGGGATCCAATCACTGGAGTAAGTGTTGCGTGCCTTTCTGTCACAGCAATGGACAGTCCGTCGTCTGAATAGTATCATATGGATTTAAGACTCCAAAATTCATAAGGCATTTCTGGGTCTGTCTGGCACTTAATCAACAGCATGATATAGATAGAGGGAGTAGGACTACATTTTAAAACCAAAGAGATTTGATAGTCAGAAGGTAAATTCCTGCCTGTTTCCCTATGTATAGCATTTCACTATATTAGCCATCACTAATCACCGTGCAAATATACTTTGTCCAGTGGACAATAATAGCATTATTACCTCCCTGCCACAGAATCTTATCTTTCTTTAAGTCACAGCTGAGTCAATCTGTTCTTTGAACAGGTATTTTTGTTAGTGCGAAGGAATCCGGGCAAAAAAGGCACTGTATATTTCAATAGAATTTCAAGTTCCTTCACGTCTCCATAGCTGATAATTAAACCAACTGACCTGCTTCTGCATTGAAGCCTGCAGGAAATTAAGCAGATAATACTCATTAGGTAGATAGGCTTTTGGGGATAGTTTATTAAAAGAAAAAGAAAGAGCCCCCAACCAAACAAATAACATTGAACTATGAATCTCAGAGCAGCCTCGTCAGTTGACTCCAGGGTTCTCCCCCTTTTTTCCATCGATGGAGGAGTTTGAGGGAGTCTTAGCCGGAACTTTTGAAAATGGAACCAAAAAAAGATATTTGAAAAAATTATCCCAGTTAGGCTAAGTCATTCAAGCCTAAAACCCAACCCAAATATTTATTTTTCAAGTAGAAATATATTGTTCCATTATTAATCTTTCAAAGATGGCACGTTCCCACTTTTTTTAAAGTTATTTTTCTTTAGTATTTTTTTCAATTCAGACCCCTAAAGTATGCTAAAACCACATGGAACATGGTGTGGTGTGTATCTAGAGAAACCTCTCATTTGATTTGAAATGGATTTGTTTTCTTTTTTGATTTGCTGAAAATATATCCTTAAAAGACATTTTCATCTCCATAAAACATTTGTATTTTTTGGACTTACTGAAAAACTGAAAAATCCAGGGGTCAACCTGATTTGACAGTTAATTCATTCACTATTTGTCTTTCCAGCTGCAAATGCTTTGGGGCAAAGACCACATATTTTAACGTGTTTAGAGTATGCCTAAAACATCATAATAAAATCTAATTATTAATAAAACTGACTCCCATGTAAATGGGAGAGATAAGTTGCATGTGGGCAATATGTGTTATGCCAGAGGAATCTTTTGCTCCATATTTCCAATCAGCGTTTTATGCCATGGTCAAATATGAGGAAAGTTATTACACTGTTATCCTTAAAGCATTGGATGTCTACAGAATGGACACATATAATTAGTTCATATATCCACAGAAATGTAAGATTCACAAGAGTAAAGGATTGCTTCTCCTAAGTGAGATACACAAGTACTTTCTTTCACGAAAGTGCATTGCCCCTGTCCTGCAGGTGTCAAACAGCATCTCTGTTTTGTATTCATGTAAGACTGTTTAAGAGGGTTTGAATTTCTATTTATTACGAAGCCAGTTCACCTCTACTGCTCAGTAGGATGTTCTGCAAAGTGATCTCACTGATATGGTGACATCACTATGTTAAAAATAAGCCATGGTGGCATATGGGCGATAAAAAATAATATTCAAAATAAAATTATATTTCCACTGTGCAAAGCTCTCAGTGTGTTTGGAGTGTATATTTAACAGAGACAGCCCAAACACTCTGTCGTGAGAGAAAAGTTGTATTTCACTATAATATTTTTATGTGGCTATAAAATACGGTGCAAAAAAACCTTCCCAAATGATGCCTTGTTTATTTATTAATTTAGTTTTTTTCAGCTGTCAGCAAAGAGATGCAGTTTCTTTCCCTTAGATTTGGAAGACATTCAGCTTTTTGGATCATGAATTTGGACTCCTTTGAAAGGGACAATCTCAGGTGAAGGGCAATGTCCACATCCCAATATGTAGAATTTCAGCTCTTCGTTCCTTTCAGATGCTCAATGAACACCTATCAAACTGGTGGATGTGGGGGCAGGTTATTTCAAGCACACTGTGATGAGCAGTGGAAGGCAGACTTTCCCAAAGGTGTTTCAGTGGGAGGTTTTGTTCTAGTTTCTTTTATTGTTTTTTCAACCTGGCCTTTGCCCCTTCATAGTGCAAACTTATGGTCCAAATAGGGAGCAGCAGCCAATTCTAGAGTTTCATGCCATTTGTGTTTTGATAGGGCAGCAGTAATATTCTCAGAAATCTTCAGGGAATATGACTTAGCAGCCTGGATTCTCTCTTAGAAAGGGACAAGACTCACAAACTGTAAAAAGTCTCTCTAAACTGGTTAACAAACTCAAGGCTAAATGCTCAACTAAGTAAAAACTGGGGGAAAAAGACATATTGGTTCCTAAATCATACAAACAAGTTCAAAATGTATCCATTGTTGTGGTCTGGGATGTTGTTTTCTTTGATTTCTTGAGAACAGCCTAGAGGATTCTTGGTTTCCTTCAGGAAGTGCTGGGGAGTTCAGCTGACCTTGGAAATGCTGACTTCAACATTTTCCACTGGTTAAGTGGGTGGTTAGGTGAATGACGAGAGAGCCAGAAGCTCTTCAACTTGTCAGGAAAGATACCTTGCTTCTTCCCATCAGAGGCAACTGCATTCAGTACTGTGTAACGTACTTATGATTTTCCTGGTTGAAATAATGAGACATTGTCACAGCCCTCAGCTGGGGTAAACTGATGTTATGCCATCAAGTTTCACAGAATTGGGCTGATTTGCTATAGCTGGAAAACTGATCCAGGGTCTGAACTTTATATGTTCAGACAAACTTCTTTCTGGAGTGTATATGTGTGTGTACGCGCATGTACACGCTGGTTGATTGTACGTGTATATACTTGGCTGATTTGGGATCTTGGAAATTATTGTGACATTATTAGTAATATTCCTTCTTTCCTCTGTTCTTAAAAAGGACATGGACATAAATAAAGCTTTTAGACTGTTCAGCAGATTTACCTCCTGCCCTCCCAGGCACACCCTAACCTCTTCTAATAATACAAATGTTATCTTAGTCTAAAAAGTTATTCTTGTCCTTGATGTGTATTTTGTAATCCTGTCAAGGCCAGAATGGGTAGAAATCAGGCCCAGTGCGAGGAAGGGTCAAACTGAGCATGAAAAGATTTCTTTGCCTTTATGTAACATACAAATTGGGATTGTTAGAACAAACAGCCACCAACGAACCATATTATTCATAACACTTCACAGTTTTCTCATAGAAGCCGACAAATGTGCATTGCCTGAACATATTTTGTTAATTCGTTGGGGTTTTGCTATGAATGCGGCTGAATAATTTCAGAGCATTTTCCTGACAGGAATGAGTGGTGCCTTGTAGCTTCCCTAGGATACACATTCCTACTGTTTTGCTCATTTTATGGATGGGTAAGCTGAGGCACAAAAGTGAAAGAACAGGTTGAGTGTAGGGCCTATGAAAATAAAAGGAATCTTGACAATTTTGAGTTATTACCCCATATTCTAACAAAACTCTGAAATCTTGTATCAATCCGGTTTCTCATTTGTTTAAAGCCTGATATTTTGGAGAAGAATTATTCGGTTTAATTAAAACATGGCAAAGTATTTTTGTGTTGCTTAATGAATCTTTAGATGCTAGAAACCTTTGGACCATTTGTTTGATCTTCATATTTAAACATGATTTTAACAGTAACAGTTCACCCATGGCACTAAGAGACATCAGTTGCAGAAAAACACACTAATACGGACCAGAGTTGAATTAAACTGTGTTGATGGAGATAACCAGTTGCATATGTTTTTAGTTAGCAGGAGCCAAATCAGATAACCACTATACAGAAACACTGGGCCTGATGGATTTGTTTTTTGTTTTTTGTTTTTTGTTTTTTTTTTTCTTTCTGAGAAAAAACAGGATCGCAGCCTGAGCTTTGGTTACTACATTCGTCCGCTTATACTCAGGAATCAGGAAAATGAAATTCTGGATAAAGTGAAAAGGTGACTAGAGAGGAAGGAAGAGCAAAGTATGTGAAGGGCAAAGACATAAACATCGGCGCTGTTGTCTTCGTGTTACTAGACAAGGACCTTCTATTGATTTCTCCGGGCATGCTTGCACTTCCTTCCTTCAGTGACTAATGATACGCCCTTTGGGTTATGATGACACTGCATTTCATAGGCCTGCAGGTCGAATACCTGATGTATTCTCTGCCTGGCTCCTACTTTAAGTCATTGTCCTACTCCAAGCCAGGCTCTTCTCAAACGTGAGGCAAATAAGAAAGGGAGACGATTTACGTTGTGTGTCCCAGGATGGAGAATAAAATGCGACGCTTCAAGTAGGTTCAAACATAGCTAGATATTGTCCAAAGCCTCATTTCCAATCTGCAGCATAGCATTGAGTCTGGTGTCTTTAATGTTTTTCTCACAACAGTTTCCAGAACTCTGTTTCCTTCTGCAGGAGCCCCAAAGTGCATATGTGTTAGGCACACATTTCCTCGCCCACCTCTGCGTTGGAACACAGATTTGTTTTAACTTTGATTAACAATCCTCCACAAAAATTTAAAGAAAGAAGTGACTGATTCTTCTCTCACTTTCAGTAAATTAGGAATAATTCCCCTCTCCCTCCCACCCCTAGGCCATGGAGTTAACATAAATAATGTAAAACTGGTGAAGGTGACAGAAGAGTTAGGCTAAAAATGAAGAAGCCTACTGCCTTCAACACAGAATAAGGGGCGAAAATTATATCTTGGTCTATTTAATTGCCAGGCAAAATGTGGGACAAGAACTCTTGGGTGCTCCCAGTCACTGGCAATATGAAGCATTTGTTATAAGTAGCCCATAATAGCTGCTCTGGCCAACCTCCTTCTCATGTTCAAGAAGTAAAAACAGCAGGAGATTTTCAAAAGCGTGAAGAAGTAAGCATCCGACTTCAGTTACTTTTAACAAAAGTTTGTCCTATCGCAACCCTGTGTGCCTTTGAACATATCAACCTAAATTCCACCAGCAAACTAGCTTTTGCATAACAAGCTAAGTTTCCCCAGTAACCACCTGGAAAACCAGTAACGCCACCAGTGAGAAATTCAAAATAACGTAATGTAACCTCGAAATTACTGATTTGACAAAAGGGTTTTTTTCTCAATATCCAACACTGTTTCTGCTGTCTGGGAAGAATGATACTTTTATGAAGCCAGAGACACAATTATGTAATGTGTAAAATTTAGGATGTCAATCAGGATGGCTAAATAGCTCATGTTTGTAACAAAATGTAGCCAAGAGGCTTTTTCTTGAGTGTCTCATGATGTAAATGGGAATTACTGGTCCAGAGACTGAATTTACATGTCTGATTTAACACTCCTGGTCTCTCAAGAGACTGCTGCGACTTAAGAAAACCTTAGAGGACATAGAAATATATTCCTAAAAACCTCAAAAAAAACCCTTCTGATAAAAAGAAACCTTAAGATTTCTTTTCATACTTTCCTATTCTTACAGAACACTTATAACTGAAAAGTTTAAGGAAGTGCAGACATGCTGTCCCTGTCTCATCTTCATTTGATGCTAAATCTCCCCATAGGGGAGACAATTATTTCTTAGCTGGAGAGCTGCCTTTGCTTCAGCAGCACACTGCAAACATTTCTTTATTGGGCTGCATCGTACTTGTGCTGCAGTTCTGCCAGGTGTTGGCAAGAGAAGCCAATAGTTAAACCTTTATCATGTTTAGTCATTGCTCTGGTCACTGGTTAAAGTGCATGTTCCTTCTTCTTTTCCTCATCTGCCTAAAACACATTGATCAAAAAATTACTGGGTAAAAAAGGTCTAGAAACAGCACTGTGGCCACACTTGTTAGCCTTGGAAATGTTAAGAAGGATTGGTTTGGTTGGACATTGCAAATATTGGTCTTAGGGCAGGTGGACTAGCATGGCTAGGGACAGAAAGGGAGCAGGGAAACTTTCTAGACACTACTCTGGATGCTGAACAGGAGATTGCAGAGGCTGTTAAAGCAGAGCACGTGCCCGTGTCAAAATCAAGTTGCATCCTAGGTGCTGTTGGAATGAGCAAAGTTATTTCCAGTGGTGAGGAGTCATGGTTGGGCATCATGAGTGATCACTTGGACCCTGCCAGCAAGGACAATCATTGTATCCTGGCTGGCAACAGCCAGATTGGTTGCTGGTGCTGCCACTTCCAAGAACAGAAAAATACTTGATGCCAAAAGTCTCAGGAAATAAGAAAATTTATAAACAGAAAAGTGATTTCTTTTATTTGTGCCTCCATGCAGCCAAAGTTGGCAGGAGGAATATATTTCTTGAAATTTAATGAAAATAGGTGGTCAGCCTAAGGCCGAGGAATATTCACGTCAGTAATGTGTGGTGCCATCAAAATACCCTGCCAGAGGCAAATAAACTGAAAGCACAAATCTGAAGGCAATTTCTTAATTCTGTTGTTCCTGGAACTGTTTTTTTCTCAGTTTCATTCATTTTCCTTTTGCTGCCACCATTAGGAGGTGCTGGATAGATGCTTTAAGCAGGGTACTCCAGTGCAGGAACACATTGCGCCAGCTGACAAATACATTCATACACAGGGAATTCCTGAGCCGACTGTTAGTTATAGAAATATTACTCAAGAGCCAAAATTATGTGATCCTTCTTGGAGCAAAAAGACCATGAAAATCAGCAAGAATTTTCCTCCATTGAGGATGTAGAAATCTATGCCATCTCTTAATATCCAACAGACTTCTTGAGTATCTGGTGTGATTTTTTAAGTGAAACATATGATAGAAATGTAAAGCTTAATCAAGTTTCCTCAGCCTACTAATTATTCATTCTTTGTTTTTTCTTCTTTACTTTGCCTGACAATTGAAGGTGGCAGAGAGATAAATCTGTGAGGTTTGTGTTGTTTTCAATTAGCTCTTAAAACATCTTTTTTATATATATACACACAGATTAAAACAAGAAAGAAAGGATGTCAGCCATATGATAACAATGAGGAATGGTTGGACAAAGGACCTGACTCTTTAAAATGAGTATGTTTACCATCCCATGATTGATTAATTACTAGGGATTTTAATTGTAAAGTCCTGGCTGCTATTGCCACGTTTCACAGACTAGGATCGGCAGCTATTTCATCTATCTGTAATTTTATTTCTTTACCAAGTGCCTGATCATGAGAAACAATAACTGTCAGCAGTATAAATTCCCACAGGACTTTGAAGATTTACTCTGACTAACTACAGATCCATCCAATAACTCTCAGGATCAGTCTCTACCTGTCCCTGTCTGAGATGTAATGTTGCTGTAGACTGTAACTGTTTACAGAAGTGGGAACCTTCAATAGATCAGTGTATGAAATCATTCCTATTCTTCCACAGTAGTTTGTAAAGTTTCCAAAGAGCTTTCCAGGCTTTCTGGATGAAAACCACTATATAAATGCAAGATGCCATTATTATTTATTGTTTCAGTTTGACAGAAAGATGGAGAGTTTCATTTTGACTTTATATTTCCACCTCCTCTCGACTTTGCCTTTGTTTCATAACTTTCTGACACACAGAATTTTCCTTTGTATTTCTTCCAAGCTGTTAAGGCAGAGAGGTTGGAAATGCTCTAGCCAAAAATAAGTGTTAAATTACAGCCATTTTTAATTATTATTTGTCTGCTTATCACACAGGTGATCATAGTGAAGTCCCCAAACTTCAGTGTCCCTTATCTGAGATGAACTGGTTCAGGATATTCCAAAAAGGAGCAAGAAATCTATTTGTAACCAATTCTGAAAGAATCTTACAGTCAGGGAAGTTTCTTTCACAGCCTTACATTCCTGCTTACTTTGACCCCTAGAAATACTATTTTATGTTGCTTCAAAACATGTTTCTTTTCTATTTTTTGTAGCAGTTAATTTTCTCTGTACACACCTATAATAAGGGGTAGATGATGGGAAACCCGAATAGCAGGAAGTTACCTGCTGTTAATTTGAATACCACAGGGTTTAGCCACAGTTTGTATATATCTGAAAGATACCCACCTCATTATTTTCTGTTACCTTGTTTCCGAAGTACTTCTTTCCCGCAATTCATCCTATAGTATTTTGTGATGGGGAACCCTATTGGATAATTATGCTATGTGATGTTATTTCTTCATGAATATTTGATTTCATAAGTTCTAGTAAGGTAAATGTTAGTTACATTGAGCAATCCACAGCCCAGAGGAAATTACTGCTGTTCAGTAAGGCTCTTCTGCTTCAGCCAGTTGAAGTGGAATTTCAATTCACTGTCATTTCAAAGGACCTCTAGAAGAACAGTGAATGAGAGACTCAGCTCTCATCCCATTACCAGCTTTATTTAATCTAAAATGCCTCTGAGAGAGAGAGACTCCCTTATCTTTGAGTTGTGCAAACACAAGCTGCACATCGATACAAGATCTGTTGTGAACTGTGTAGAAAAACTGGTGGTGAGCAGAATCCTAAGTATGTGAATCCAGCAGGCAAAACAGAACTGAAAATAATGGTTGAGGTCTATAACTGTGTTCCAGATACTGAAGGAGAAGACAACAACTTCTACAAGGCACAAAAATGAGAAGAGCAGAGAACTAGTTTGAAGGATACCATAAATGCATCAATGCCACTACTACCTTTAACATGGCAAAAAAAAGGAATTAAAGGAGGAGTGTGCTGTGTAACTTATTATGGTGCCATGTAACCTCCCAAACGCTGAAATACTGATGTAGTGCTGTTGTTGTTGTTGTTTTAATCATAATTGCTCCAGTGTCAAATGAGTTTGAAAGGAGAAGTGGAGTTGTTACAGAAAGTTCACCATTTTTGGAACTTCTGTGAGATAGTGTCAAATAACAATTTTTTCTCCCTGTGTTTTTCCCAGTTTTGCAGCTGCCTCTTCATTTCCGGGTTTGGAGGCTGACTCAGAAAAGAAGACATTAGGCATTAAAATTAGCTGAAAAATAAAGGGTGGAGATGTGAAAAATGTCAGGGACTTTACATTCTATTTTTCATGAGCTTTCAAACTTTTTCAACATTCCTTATTAGTCTTGTTTAATACTAGTTGTTCCAGCTACTTTTAGAAGACATTTTGGAAGACATGAGGCCTAGATATTGCAAACAAGAAGCCAGACTTGGTGCACAGATCAACTGAAAATTAATTCCAGATGTTCCAGATGCCTCTGATAAGGCAGAATCTGGTATTTCATCCTTTTTTTTTTTTCCTTTGGAAACAACTATTGACAACAGTACAAGGCTGAGATTATGCACATTGTGGACTAAACTTGTACAAGCATAACAATAGGGTTGAAGTATTTTTGACCCATTTTCCAGTGCATTCATGTGCTGATATTTTCACAGTATATGTTTGATGTGGGCTATAAAGCCACTTTCCCTTCAAGACTGCAATGAGATTATTTCAATTATATCAGATGACCGTTCATATATTTATAAATCACAGCCTATACTCAGATATGAGCCTTGCAGATCAAAAAATGGAGTAATTTCTAGGTTACAGGGGATTACTTCTGTCACTTGTCTTCTAGATCTACTCTATGATCTACAAAGCACGTGTAATATTAGAACTGGTCTTTTCTGCTGAGGAATTACATTTTTGCTTGACTTTACCACGAGCCAAGTGGGAGCTCCTGGGCTCTTACAGAGAGCAGTGAAAAGTCTAACTCTTGCTCACTTTTGAATACTTACACAATACACCTGAGTTCAGAGACCTGGCTGTAGGATAGAGGGACAGTGACAGGGAGGAAAGCAGCTCTGAAGATGGTTGTGGGAATTTAATTCATTTTCTGGATGTGTTCATCTTTCTCCGTTCACCCAGAGGACCCAGGGCTAGCAGATCCACCTCAGCCCACTGCCTCAGGTAACATGAAATGAATTCAGACTTCAGATGAGCAGTCTAGAGAAAGGGAAAAAAAAAATAATTTAAAAATCAAAACCATATTCTTATATATCAGTAAAGCTGCAAAGGGGAAAAAAACAGAGGATATTTGTCTCAGTATCTCTCGGATGAGAAGTACAGCTCACTGACTATTTCCATCCTCCAACTGCTCCCTCTGCTGCCTGCAAAACAGTTAGAGGGGAGCCAGGAAAGCTACGTGTTCTCTGTATGGCCGCCCAGGTGGGTTCTGCATCCCTCTTCCTCGCTCCGCTCTCAGCATTAGAGATTCCGACAGTTACTAGATAAAGTTAAAGACTCATGTAGTGATCTTCACACTAATTGGACTGTAATGTATAGCCTCGGTCAAGCAAATCTCTCCCAGCACTCCTCTCCACAGACGGCAATCAAGCCATTTACAGAAGATGCATCGGCTGCTGGGACCCTGGAGTAACCTTAAACTGCACTGGCCTTTTAGCAGAAAACACAATTAATTTTGATACTGAAGGGCAATTAGGACTGGGGTTAAAATAAAAAATCTTCTGAACAGAGAATGTCAAAGACTGGGAAGGAAACTATTTCCCTTGTACACAGTATGTTGAAGGTCTGTAAGCACAGCAACTGTCAGCTCATGTTAATTCAGATCACTTTTAAACCACCTCATTTCAATGGAAGAAATGTAAATTCAGATTAATAAGCACCATGCTTAAAGCCCACAAAGACTGATTGCTATTTTCTTTAAGTTTTTGCTGCCAGAATGAGCACAGCTTCTTCTCATTCTTCCTGGGGATACCTGCTCTACATCCCAGAATTTAGTGAAATGAACAAATGCATTTATTTGGTTCTGTTTCATTTCTAAAAGAAAATGGTCTCCCAGCTGATACTCTGCAGATCACGGCTCAGAGAAAAACGTATCAGCAACTCTATAAACTTCTCTTTAGAAGCACAGAGGGTGCTCACAGTAATGCATATCTACATGCACCCACATGCCCCAACACACATGCCAGGCAGCCAAAACTTCAACCTCATCCGTGCAAACTGCTTAGGTCCATGTTACTCTCCGTAACTCAAGCAAATGCGTCAGATTTATTGGTTGTGAGGGGTTTTTTTGTGTGTCCGTTTGCATGTGAATTAGGTTTTTAGGAGTTTGTCAGAGAGCCCAAAGCTCACGTCAAGTGTTTTTATGCAGCTTGAACAAATCTCAGTCCTTAATATCAAGTGAATATTTGCAGGTATGCAGACACGAAGTGGCTGAAAAGAGACAGGGGAGGGTGAGAAAGAATCTTTATGTAGCTAGAAAAAAATCAGGATGCTATTTCCCTTGACGCTATTGAAAAGACTCATTTTTCTTTGTCTTTCCAGGTTCTCTTTTCCATTTACAGGGCTCTCCAATCTGCAGTGAACTGTTTTTGCATCTGCGACTCAGGCTGCCATCCCACAAGCTGTACTTGGGAAACCACTAACTGATGTTAGATTTACACAGTGGGTAGGTTTTATATATGTTTTACTTAAAAGCAGCATCCTAGGGGAATCTCCCAGTGGCACAAATGGCACAAGAAGCACGAGCAGCCAATAGAGCGTCTGAGGAGTTCACAGGGTTAAATCTATTGTTTTCAGGGATTGATTGAACCTCTGTGTTGTCAAACTGTTTAAGTTCCAGGGCTCCATTTCCACCAGCTACAAGGAAGGGTAAGGATCCAAGAGTAAACTCATTTGGGCCTTTTAAGTACAACATGATTCATATTTGTGTGCAGCCTCTGTCATGGGTTGTGCACAGCCCACTGCCAGAATCTGTGTCACCCTCTCAATCTTGTGCTGGAGGGGGCAGGTGGACAAGATAACTTAATAGCTCTTATTCATTTGGAATTTCTCTGGTTATGGGGTAGGTCACCTTGTTCAGCAAGAGAGGGAAAGCATTTAAATCTTTAGCCCAAACTCAAGCTCCAATGTAAGCAAGCTTCACAGGAGCTGAACTTATATTTCTTCTCTTGTTATCCTGCAATTTGTTGAGGCATCCCTTTACATCAGAGCAATGCAAGGGCTCCAATGGTAATAAAATAATAATAATAAAAAAAAAATAATAGTAATAATCATCATCATCCACCACGTTCACACAACTGACATGAAAGTCAAAACTCTCACCAAATGACTTGAGTGAGGGACAGGAACAGATCTTTTCTCTGCAAAGCACATGGCTGTATGTTGGAACCAGACTTAACACAGGTCCACACAGGTGAGGGGTAGGATTGCAGAGGGCATCCCACTTCCCCTCATGTGTGATTCCCACCCAGTCCTGCAGAGTACTGGTGTGTCAACCTGCATCAAATAACACAGTCAAACTCCTTGGTTGCTGGGTCCATTCAGGTTACAGTGGAGTCTGAAAACTGGCAAGGATAAAATCTTCATGGGTATGTTATAATTTCTTTTTCTAGAGAAATATGGGGTGTGAGACTGAATGAGGGAGCAAATAACCCCCTACATTTGAAAGTAGCTGACATCAATTGCTATAAAGGTATCAAGAAATCCTCTAACCAGCTGAATCTGAGGCCCTGCCATACCTCTGTCCTGAAATTTTACACCCTGGAGCACTTAAGCATCCGAAATATTATTGACATGTTGGGTTTGGTTTCTTTTTGTTTTGCTTTGTTTTGGTGTTGGTTTTTTTTCCCCACAAACCTTTCTATGATGATACCTAGCTGTTCTAGTTGCTTGTACAGACATTATCATGTAGCTACATTCCAAAACAGACAACAAAATGCAGAACACTGCCAGACTTTTGAAGCTCCAACTAAATCAATTTAGCTTGAAAAAAATAATAATCATTAAAAAATTACCACACAGGCACTTCACACACAAATCACTATGTACTTCTTTGCTGCAAAAATTCAGTTGTCATTTTTTTCAGAAACTTCATTAATAAACAATACTTCTGTCACACTTTCAATCCAAAGAAGGGAAATCACCTAAAAACTCGATTTAATTAACCTTTACAGCCCCCTTGTGAGCATGGCATTATTATCTCCATTTCACAAATGGGCACATTGAAACACAATGAGCTTAAGTGACTTCCTTACAAGTAAAACTACATAGCAGGTCAATGGCAGAGCTTGGAATAGATCCCAAACCTCTTGGGCCTTGGTCCCACGTTTTAAGTGCTACAAACCTTCCCTTCTTAAAATGGGTGAATATTCAGATCACTATTTTTATTTTTTTTTTTATTGAATCTAAGCTGTTCACACCTGGGATAAAACTCTGAAAAGCATCTAAAAAATGCTGTGCAATTTGAGCATCTAAAAGAGCGTCTAAGAAGGAGAAACAAGCTCTTTCGTTTTGTTTAAGGGCTGTACACAAATGTCTCTGGTGGAAAATAAGGAGTCTTTAAGAATGATGTGTGACTTCTAGTGATGGAGCCTCTGTTAGCGAGGGTATTTATTTTTCCCTTCATTAAGAAACAACTTATCATTCCAGTAAAGGAGCTGTTAATGAGTTTGTTCACACTCGCTGAGAAATGACTGCAGGATACTCCTCAGAGAACTTACTCTGAATGCATACATAAACCAGCCAGAGCTCTAGGTACAACCAAGAACTGGCAGAGAGGAAGGGCTCTTGATATCTGCCTTTCTGTCTGTTTGCTTCTTTGTTTTTCTTCCTTCTCTAGTTCAGTTTAACAGATCCGGGAGGAATCCAGCAGATTTGGAGCACACAGATTGGAATGTAAATTCCTGAGCTTCCACCAGACTTGGGTAAGGGTCACAGCATGAGCATGAGACTGTCAGTCGGGCGCCTGATGAAGAGCAGGGGAAGGGGACACGCTGTGTCTCCAACCCACTCATGAAGCCAAGATCTGCTGCTCAAATCTTCAGGAGATGGAGATGCACACATGTCCTGTTGCACCCACTCTTGTGTCCCTTTATCCACAGCATGGATAAGATGAGGAGCACCCATGTCCACTGAGGAGAAGGCTACTCAGATCATGTCCTAACAGCACTTGTGGGGATACATCCACCCTTTGACAGAGAAGGAAGGTGGCAGAGATGTTCTCTTTTGCGTCTGCTTTCAGTGCAGCCTCAGGCTGCTGGCTTGGAGCCATTGCAGTCCTGCACTGGGCAAAGTTTGGGATTCCCCCAATGCTGGAAAACATTCTCCTGGCAACATTTCAGATACTTACCCTTTTGACGTTACGGTTTTTTAATGTGGGTTAGCACATAATCAGACTGTGCAACGCTAAAAGAGAATCACCAAGCAAACAAGGCAGCTTGCCACCCTTTGGGCAGCTCAGAGATGACCCTCAGATTGCTCTTCATGTCTTCACTTTGTTTCCAGCAAAACTGGATGTCTCTGTCTGGGCTATATATATGAGTGTATATATATAATCTCTCCTCACCGTCCACCTATTGTCCTCCTGTTCTTTCTGTCAGCTGTTTTGAGAAGAATTTCCGATTCAGCAGCATGAATAATTGTTGGGGTTTCTTGTTTGAAAAAATAAGGATAACAAATGGCAGCATTTGCTCTTCAGACTCCACTCCTACCCCAAGAAGACCCACCCTGACCTCCAAAATGAAATCAGTAACTTCACCCCTCTTCATTTCCTCATCCTGTGTCTAAAGCCGGGGGAAGTGGGTTCGACCTTTTGCACATAATCTGACACACGGCACGCAGGGCCGGAAGGCAGAAAATCATTTCAACAAAAGGCCAGAGCTCTGGGTTAGGTAAATTCAGGAAAGCGAGAGATAGGAAATGGCAGTAATGTCGCCAATAGACTAAGAGGATCCTGGTATCAGCCAGGGTGCGAAATATGAGGCCATCCCTAACAAGGACTAAGTAAAAAAATTCAACTCACTTTGAAACATGTAACACCAAAGATATTTACTGAAACAGCTTTCAAGGGGGAGGTGAAAAGACCTTTTTTTCTTCAGGGAAGCTAGCCTCCAAGGAAAGCATCTTGTTTAATATTGAAGGATAGGACAGCAAGATAGGATGGCCAGAGGACTCATCCTGTCAGAGGGCATGACCCCAGGATGAGTTGAGCTACTCGTACTTCATTCTCTTGGGCAGTTAAAGGCCCCGTGGTCACTTTGCTTACCACCAGATGTGTACTTAGCACACAGTCACAGGTACATGCACTGTGGTTTCATCAGGGTGCCTCATGCTGTCCAGGTGCATAGCTATGTAATCACTATTACCTGTTACTGGAAGACCTCAAAGATAATACATTTCTTCAAGCAGCCTGTGATGTACCAAAATGGTCTTCTCCCCCACATTAGAGAAGTGCAAGAACCCCATACTCATGAGGGAAGTCTCTGAGGAGCCAGAGCACTGCTGGCCAGGTTCTGCAGTCCCTGTGGGCACTAAGCAGAAGGACGAAAGAAAAACTTTGGTGATCCTCAGCAATGTCTCCTAATTGCCTGTGAACAAATCCTGTGGTCTGACTGGTTGCTCGTACCAGAGAGGTCTGCAGACGGGGCCAGTGGCTTGCAGCAGAGCCAGCCTCTCCTGTGATTCCTCCTCACCCCTTTTTTTTCGGTTTAAGCTGGAAATAGCACAACAATATCCTTTACTAACTGCTTTGGCAGCTCCTTGACTGAATCAGGAAGTTCAGAGGTAGTTTGAAAGGAAGAAAATAAAACCACAAAAAAACAACCCTAACAAAAAAAATGAAATCCAGATATCTTGCTGGGTTTTTTTTCCCCCTGAAGCTTTAAAAATCGTGTGACGTGAGCTTGATTTCTTTTGTTGGTACAGGGTTAAAGTTCTCACTTTCACAGAAGTTGTTGGATGTACTATTAAAGGCAATGACAGTTTTGTTATTAGGACCAATGAAAACAGGATCCAGCCCTTCATCACCCATCTACCTCCTGATAATCCCACAGATCCTGAGAGAATATAGGTTCCTTTCGACTGCTACATGTTTTGCTACGTTGTCCTTGGACCCCATCTGCGTCCTCTACCTGAATTAAAATGAACCCTCCTTTCTTTATCCTCCCCCTGACTTCATTCCCACTGACCCTCTTTTCAGCTGATCTCATTTAAGACTGAGTGTATTTTATTTCTTTTATGACTTTGTCTTCTGCAAGAAACTCCCAGTCCTTCCAACCTCGTGCCACGTGTGACATTCTGTCCAAATCAAAAATCAGATCATTCCTTCAAAATAAGAACTGGCACCGGGTCAAAGTCCCAAAGATGAAAGGAAGGGTTAAGTTTACTTTCAATATTGGAGGAGGGTTCGGAAATAAATGTCGAGGTTAAAAAGTCCAGATGGTAATTCAACTGTATCCCTGCTATAAACATGATCTGATTTATGGGAACCACTAATGGTATCTCAGTTTAGATCTGGATGGCTTTGCTTTCTCTCATCTGTAGCTTTAAATTCATCAGATTTTTTTCACTCCCACCATGAATCTTTCACTACAAAGAGATACTCCTATCAAGAATTTGGGAGTTCTTTAAAACCCAGCAATTGATAAAAGTTAACAATCCTAATCCATGCAAATTACTGTCTGATGCCTTTATTTATAATACCAAGCGCATGTGCTTATTCAAAGCACTCTAACAGAGCTTTGACAAGTTCAGTCTTACAGAACTGTATCTCCTATTGCTGTTTTCCCACTCCTGTCCTTTGGGGATCAAACTGAATCAGTTTTCACTTTTTTTCTGACGTTGCGATTATTAGGTTTCTCAGTTTTGTCAGAAAAATCCATCAGAAATGTTTATCTCATGGGGCAAATAGCAATGGAACAGCATGTTTATCACTTCGAGGGCCATAATCTACAGGCAGCAATGGCCCCAATCCGGTTTGTTTTAAAACACAGAGGCTGAAAAAGAAAAATGCCCACATCTGAAATGTGTGATGGAGATGTGCAGAACTGCATTAGCCCTGACACGCATTTCTTTATGTCTCTATATTTTGGCTGTCAGTCACTACACGTATGTTGCCTGAAGTCCTTACAGTTTACTACTTCCCTCCTCAAGAAAGCAAAACAGTTGGCCTCAACTGTTAACGCCTCAAGAAAGGTAGCTTTTCATGGTGGACTTTGCAGAAATCTGTGCCCCCAGAGCAGTTACGCTAAATTGCAGGCTCCTTTGGGATGGAAGTCAGATTTAGGAAACGGTGAGAGGAATAATTTGAAGCAGTCATCGTAGATAGTCCCTGTATGACTGCATTCACGTTATGTCTATGTACCCAGTCTATACTTAAGACACCTAAGCTACAGATAAATGTCCATTTTTAAAGCTATCCAAACAAACAGAATAATAAGTAGATTAATGTTTACAAGATACTTTTTTTTTTCCTTTAACATGCCATGGAGAAATAGCACACAGTGCAGCACAGTGAAAAATGAAGACTGCCTTAAGAATACCTCAGCCCCATTTGCTGGGTCAACACATAATGAAAGAGTAACCAGGTATACAGAATCTGAGTTTTACAAAGATTTATAGGTGCACTAATTGGCTTTGAATCGCTTGTGTCTCCAAAAGCCTTCAACACGCTTCCACCCAACCATCTGCATTTCTACTAACCTCCTCAGGCTGAGAGAATACAGGAGTAAAAGAGAGCAAATAAACCACACTGGACAGAAAGCAACTTATTCCCCTATTGTGTCACATACAGATCCCAAAGTGATGTGGTCGCTACAAGGAATAGCAGAAAATAATAATTTAAAAAAGCATAGGATAGGATATGAATAGGAATAGATCAGGAACAGACATTTCAGCCAAGATATTCTTATAGAAACCTCTCCTTAAGAGATTGGAGAGAAACCGATACATTAACCAGAGTTTTCAGGCAATCTAAGCACGCTGCTTTTCAGGACCTGTAGTCAAATTTGCGTGGTGGTTCTCTGTAGAAGTCTGCTCTTGTCTCCAGCTGTGGCACTGATTTGCTGTGTGGTATTGAGTAAATCATCCAGTTTCATTATAGAGTTGGTCTGCACACAACCTCCCGCCAAAATAATAAAAGGTGAGAAGTCAAAATCAATTTCATTAAGCTGGTACAAGTCAATATTTGGATGCTCTATACTGGGAATGGAAGTGGCTCAATGCCAGCACCTGAAGTATAGTTTTAAATGGACAAAATAAAAGTCATCAAAATAAGAAAATTGATTTTGGGAAGTTAAATCAATGTGTGCGCCTGGTACAATTTACACACCTGGCTAAAATGCTGTAAGATGTATGCTTACAATCACTAAGTATTGCTATTATTACATGAACGTTGTAAAAAACACTGTTTTTTGACTGAAGGTAAGTGCTGAGATGTCTGGTCTGAGATTAACTAACACAAGGCCCTTGTCTGCACTCAGAAACGTTCTTGTCTCATTTGTTTGGTGCACAGCTCCATGTAGCTCTGTGTAGTATTCTTATTTCGGTGTAGCTAATAACTATTCATCATTGAATTATACTGAACTGGAATATGCCTGCTTTAACGTGCCTTAGGACTTTCCCTGTGCTTTTGTAGATCTAAACTGGTATCAAATTAACACTTTCATTTAAATCAGTGCAACTCTGCGTGTGATCATCAATGGAACCAATTCAATGCATGTATTTCTTTAAATGAGCATTTCAAATCTCTTTGGCTGCAAGCTGGAACATCTACAGGAGCCTGTAGGATCAGCTCCATCCATATCACCTATATTTTCCATGATACGTGCAGAGTATTTGCAGAAATAAATGGGAAGATGTTTTTCCCATATGTGCATGAACTCTGAACTCCAAGAGTTCAAGTGGGTTCAGTTGTTCTCCTCAAACTGTCATTCTAGTCCTAATTAGTACATGGTGCCGTGAGCAATTTAAATGGAATATATTAATAGAGGAGAATTCAGAGGAGGAAAAAAAAAGACGCCCTCCCCCATACCCCTGCCTGCAAAAACTCTTAAATAAACAGGGGATTTCTTCAGGGTGCCTCACACCCTTCCCACCTCCCCCTTTCCCTTAACAATAAAGATTGAGGGTGGGAGACAGAGAAGGTCCGGATGCTGTCTGCCAGGGAGGGTTTCCCACAGGAGGAGATAGCTGTAGACTCCCACTGCTTCCAAGGAGTTGGGGGGATGGGGGGATGCTGAAACCAAGCCGTGATGGTTCAGGGAAGTGCTGTTTTATTTAAACCCTCAAATGGCTTGACATGCCCCTGGTACTTTCACTGCCTAATTATAAATGAAAGGAAAACGGCAAGAGAATCCCCTCCTGTTGACCATCTCCCACTTAACAAGGCAGCACATGTCGCAGTCTCTACCTTTTTAGCTCTGTCCTTGCTTTTATCCTTCTGCAATTTAATCCTAACTCAATTATATTATTACAGCGTGTCACTTTGAGTCACTTTCCCCCTTATTGGCATATGGCTCTTTTCAGTTTCACTGCTAATTCTTTTCCAGTGGACTTGTTTAAAACGTACTCATTTTCTGCTTAGACTCTGTGTTATTCACGCATCACATTTCTGCAATGCCTGGCTAACTTCCTCAGGAGGAGAACAGGAGACGGGGATCTTCGCTCTCTGCATACATTTGATAGAGTTTCCATACCGAATTGTCAAAACACAAACTAGATGGCAGGAAAGGTGAGCATCATGCCCCGTCTGTCAGAAATGTGGATAGGAGGCTGCCCTCCACTGGGTCTATTCCAAAGCCCTGGGCTGGAGTGATGAGGAGAGCTGGTGAATACTGAAGACTGTTTTCTAACAGCATCTCTTGTTTTTTCCCTTTTTTTTTTTTTTTCTTCTTCCTTTTAGTTTTCAAATGCATTGACTCAGACTCCTTTTGTCTTTTTTTGACTTTCCTCCCCGTGTCAGTCAGAGCAGAAGCTCTTCTGAACAAGATGGTCCTGCAGGTTCTGGTTTCCTGGGGAATATTCCAACTGCTCATCCATTCAAGTTGTCTTCAAATTTGGGTACGGGCTACTTGACTGATGACTAATTATAAAAACGGATCACAGAAATCACTACTGGGGGTACTTGCATGTAAAGAAAAGAAAAAGATAATTCTGTGAGGCTTCACAGGCAGGAAAAGAGGACTGTTTGTGAAAGATACATTTTCCCTCCCTCTTAGTAGCTAGGAGAAAGAGATGGTAGCAGCTGAGGCAATCACAACTCTGCCAAGTCCTAAACTTCGCTTTCCTAAAAGAAAAAAAATTAAAAAATCCCTTTAAAATTTTCCTAAAAGCTTGTTTACACTTGGAAATGCATGGTAATAGTGATTCTAGACCATTTAACTTCATTTGATATAAAAGACTCCCATTTCCATTCCAATTGTATGCATGCTTAATCTGGATTGCCTTTTACTGACTGAGTTTGTAGGTGGAATAAGCTAAGTAAGGCAAAGGCTTGTTGGTAAACATCCAAATAGATGAGCCCAGAGAGGAATTTCCTGTTTTGGAAAAAATAGAGCTAAATAAATTTAAAAAAAAATAAAAAAATCTGGCCTCCCTTTTATAACACCTCACTTAGATACAGGCAGAAAAATGTAAGCAAACTAACCAGGACAAAACTCTGCAAAACCTCTTTTGTGTAGAGGCAGAGACAAAATTAAAAGTCAGTTTGTTTAGAGACAGGTACTAGCAGATAAGAAGAGCAAAACCTTCTGTTTCAAGGTGACTTACAGATTGCCCAACATCTTTCTTGAGTTCAGTGACTTCATTGTGGGGAAGAGGCTACATCTTTGATTTTTTCCACTTCTCTACATGTTGCTGTGGAAATGAGTGACTTGAATTTAAAGGTTAAGATCTGTTTTCTCAGCCAAAATACGTGTCTCTGTGCCGACTTTTGTGCTTGACTTGCACACTTCAGTGTTAAGATAAGGACCAGGTACCCTGTTTACAAATTCAGGATGTTGTAGGTTGATAGCGGAATGCTTAGCACACATGATATGAAAAGAGGTAAAGAAATCTACAAATAGCACTGTGGCACTAATATCCATACAAGCAAAGCAAGTGTGTCAATGGGATTGATTTTATTTCTCTTCCCTGAGCCAAATCAATGTAAGCATAATGGAAACTCTGGGAATGACTACTTTTCATTTCAAGATTACACTATAAAGATCACATGAAAAGGTACTCAGGACTTCTGATAACAGCTTCTTCAGGCTCAGGTAGTCAAACACAAAGTATATGAGGACACGATTGTTCTTTTTATACTTAAAGTTTTCCTTCTGTCAATGCAGCTTTTACTTGGTAGCTACATTACTTAGCTCTATAATGACTCTGCAGTTATAGCTAGCAGGTCAGATAACATGGTGTTATTATATCAAGAAATCATGTCCACTTCATAGCTGTCCTTAATGTCCTCTGTTTTCAGACTTCATCTGGGATAAGAGACAGCTAATTCTCCATCCTCTTTCAGGCCATTGGGACAGGTTGGCCCTAACCATTATATGAATTTCCCTAAATCCCTCAGTCAACTTGTCTGTCAGAGATAAAATTTAGAGTCTATTTACTCTACCTCCTCCAGCTCAGCTTCATGTAGAATAATTCTCCCTGCACAGAAGACTGTAGTCCATGCACCATAAAACTTCCTTAGAAGTTATACTTACTGATTAGTTACTAGAAGCACCAGGGGAAAGAAAAAATCTTGCTGGACTTGGGAAGCAAGGTAGAATCATAAATATAGAACAACACTTTTGGTTTTTGTTACAGGTTGGCTTTTTTTTTTTTTTAAATAGAGGTGAAAATAATTAACTAATTTCTTATGCCAAACTACCATTTTGTGAAAATCCCTCTTTGAATCAGATAGTTCTTAATGATCGCTGAGCAAATAAATAGGAAAAACAACAGCCCTGGAAAGCAATTTATGGAAAGAAAGAACGAAGAGGAGGTGAAACCTAAAAAAAGTTACATCTGAAGTGAGTTTTGAAGAAACATATGCTCTCATGCAGCAGATTTTTCAACCTCATCGGAAATATGGTGATGAAATGAGAATAGGTTGATGAAAAGATGGATTTGTTTTCTATGCAGTTTCCTGTGCATTTGCATGTCAGTATTTCCCCCCTTTCACCTGCAAAAGTCTTTGACTTAATGCTTGTGGAGGTGTAGGAGCCAGGACATTTACATTCCCTTCCTCACTTTGGAAGGGATCCACATTTATATTGATGACTCTGTTTATCTTCCATTGCTTCTGATGCATGTGATAGGTATAATAATGACCAGCCTTGCCTTAACAAGCCTGCAGTATGGCTCATCAGATGAAGATTTTGTGACAAAATCCTTGAATTAATGCTAAGGTTGGTTATTATTTTGCAAGATGGGTAGCCCACAAAATGCCACTTTGCTATTTCTAGTGACTGGCATTTGTTTAGCAACACAGAGCACAATTTAGAGGAGGCTTTCCAATTCCTACTGGATGGGATCAATTTGACAGAAGCATCAGTATCAGGAGATCCTCTGCTAGGAAAAGAACTATCGCTCTCCACTGTCTTTGCCATTTACAGGAAGGATTGGTGCCAGCAATTTGACTTTCATCAGCAATAAAACAGAGAAGGGAGGGGGGGGAAAAAAAGGGGGAAAAAAAAAAAAAAGGAGTTGCAAATGATTCTATAATGTCCTTGAAATTAAATTAAAAATAGCCATCACTGCCAAAACTCAGAAAAGGACTCAGCTTTTTTACAGTGCCTACTACAATGTGGATTTATGATTGCCGGAATACTGCCTACTGTATAACAAGTGTAGTATTAAGTGCCATATTGGACTACCATATGGCTACTAACCTCAGAGGTTGGTAGCAACTATCAGTGTAGAAATTAGTGTGCAGAATGAGCCTGAGGATAAAACCAGTTATCACTCAAGCATGCTATATAATTGGCTGTAGCAAGAAACTAAAAAATGTCTCGGAAACCAGATGGATTTGAAATGTTCCATTATTCATAAACACTTCTTTCTTTTTTTTTTTTTTTTTTTCTGCAGCAATACTTGTTCCTTTCCCAAATATTCTGTTGTTAAAAAGAATAATCACCACACAGAAGCAAAAATTGAGGCAGATAAAAGTCTTTGCTTCTGGGGAGTGGGTGGCCTTTGTCTGTGTGTTAGCCTGGGTAACCCCCCGTGCCCGCAGCACCCGGGTCACGGTCAGCCTGTTTGTGCCAATTTCTGCAGAGACTTCTGCTGTTCTCCTCCCACAGAGAGTGACAACAGCAAGCAAAGGAGGGCGGTGGTGTGGGTATGTGTGGTGTTGTTATTAGCAGTCCTTCACAGCTGTGGAAACTCATCCTTTAGGCAGTGTTTCCCTCCTTTTTGATCACTCAAATGACAACCATTGTGATTTCTCCAACAGGAACTGCCTCCCTGGAGGACATCACGTCCCCACACACCCCCTCTTTTCCTCTCCCTCCTTGGTGTCCGACTCCTCCCACCCCATGTCTTTTTCCACTCCTTCCCCAGCTAGGCCCACAGGTGAAGCAGGAAAAGAAAAAAAAAAGAAAATAATAAAAAAGACTCCTTTTTGTGGATGAGAATGGACAATGATCTTTGCACGTAATATCAAGTGCGAGCAGAAAGCAGAAATGAATATGCAAGAGGCCCTGCAAAATCCACCTAAGCTCAGCTCAGGACTGGAGAGTCTATGTGTGGGATGAAGAGCAATCTCTCCCTCTCTGGTGCCACAACCAACATCTTTTCTCCATCAGAAGAACAAAGATGGCTATCTAGCTTTCATTTGCATGAAATACAGAACACATAGGAGACCTCGTGTTCCCACCAGCCATTTAATTCTAATAATTCAGCTATGCTTAGAAGGCTGTTTCCAGCTGAAGAAGTAAGCCAACACTTTCATCTGAGAAAGCAAGCTCAGTGTAGAAGAAAAAAAAAAAAACAACCACACCCTTGGTTTGGCCTTTCTTTGAGCTGTATGCTAAGATCAAAGGCTGAAAATAGGTATACTTTTAGGATTTGATTTTGGCACACATAGGCTTGTGGTAAGTTGGAAAATAAAGGTTGTTGAAGGATTTCAAATTTATTTCCAATGAAT
Source organism: Thinocorus orbignyianus (assembly GCA_013400375.1). Taxonomy (NCBI): domain Eukaryota; kingdom Metazoa; phylum Chordata; class Aves; order Ciconiiformes; family Thinocoridae; genus Thinocorus; species Thinocorus orbignyianus. The sequence goes on from VXBW01000458.1 coordinate 904,514, forward strand.
CCCCAATAAAACTAAAAGGCAAAATGTTTTCCACCTTTGGGGTTTGGGTTGTTTTGGGTTTTTTTTGTTGTTGTTGTATGGTAACAAATCACTCTAGTTCAAGTGATATTGATATTTATTGATAAAATTAATATTTGATAAAATTAAAATATTTTATTACCTTTTCAGATTTGAAAATTATGTAGTCAAAGATATGAGTTCCAGAATCAACTATACTTTCAAAGAAACCCATAACTTCCAAATATTTCATTCTGAAATCACATTAGAAGAGAATATTACAACAGTGTTAAACTTCTTACTCAAATCAGAAGTTCAGCAAAACCATTTCCTCTTCCAAAAGCATTCAATTCTTCAATTCCAATAAAACTGGAAATACCCATATGTATTTTTCCACCTATTTAGGAACAAAAGAGGGAAATTGTCCCTAACCAGTAGTTTGCCTTTACTGGTCAATGGATCAATAGGGCACTGGTGTAACTACGGTAGTAAAACACAGCTACAAAGGGATCACTCACTTTACTCAGTTGACCCACTGTAGGTTGCATTATCACATCAATACTGAAATACCTTTTGGGCTGATAATAGTAATGTCATATTGAGTGCTTGAAATAAATAAAATTGTACTCATAAATTTGTAGTTATGCAAAACAGAATATCTGCAAGGGCTGACCAGACTTGGGTAAGGAGAAAACCTACTCTAGGAAGATGATAGTTGAAGGTGTGACAGCTGAAATATCTGCTGCTTGTGCATATGTCCTACCTTCAGATATGTACATTGACCAAGAGCAGTGGGTGACTGAAGTTTGTTTGTTTGTTTTGTTGTTTGGGGTTTTTTGGGGGTTTTGTTCCCCCCCAAAAAAAAAACCCCTCATCTCTAGCAATACCTCCATCAGAGGCAAAATTATGCTCAAAATCAAACTATGGATGTTCCCTTTGCCTCTGTACTGGTTTTATTCCCTAGTGAATAATTTACTTTCTTTACTTCCTTAAACGACAGTCTGGTATAACTCACCTGAAATGAAGAGTTGTCTTATGTATCCCACTCATCCATTGCCAATAGCTCATTGCCTTTTACTGCTAAAACATGGTTATGATTTACACTTATTGTTCATTATAAGATCCAAGATAAAATGTTGAGAGACTAATACCAAGATACTGAGGAAAAAAAAGAAAATAATTAATGAGAGATTTAGAAGATGATGGAGTGGGTGATCAACAGTAAGTTTACCCCAGTCCAGAGATGAGAGGGTGTCTTTTGCTCTTCCAAATCTGTGGGATGTCATGGGGCTGTGGAAGTTTACTGCATGTGTATCCATGTAAATATTTCATCTGTTCACTGTCATTAAATATGTTTATCCCAATAATGCATAAAAAACAGCTAAGAAACAACTTACAGAGTTAGACATTGTACAACCCAAGCAATAACTATCCATTTATTAAATCTGTGGATAGTGTTTTAGACTGAAGTTATGGTGTTGCACATACAAGACATTTATTTTATGCATTGCCAGCAATACCACTGTAGCGTAAAACACTTATTTTATGGTGTACTGGGTTTGGTGGAAAGTTGCATGAATCTACTAATTCCAGGTCAGCAAGAGAGTTTAAAAGCTTCCATGATCACCCTCTATCTGACTTGAAATATGCTTTTATCAAGACAAGCTATCTAGAAAATTTAAAAGGGAAAGAAACGTGGTAAGGAAGCATCAAAAATTGTTGGGCAAAAGGATGGGTTGTAATGAAACACCTCTAATAGACACAGCCCTCCTGGTTTCAGACATCTCACAAAATGGTTTTCAAGTGTAAAGGTGCATCTGTCCCTGGCATGGAAGGAACTATCTTTCTTTCAAAGGTACTACTAAAAAAAGTAATTTCATATTAAACTATTTCCTTTTGCATGTCTCTCACCATTTACCTCTTTCAATCATTTTGCTTCCCAAAACCGCTGTGGGAGACTTCTTAAGTTTCAGAGAGAAGCAGCAGGGCGGAGGAAAAACACCAAGGGCAGCAGATTCTGGTCAATCCGGACTGATAATCAGGATTATAAATCAATGATTGATAATCCAGATTATCAAATAACTATCTGATCTATGAAAAAGAGCTGACATGATAACTGACTATCAAAACAGAAGAGTAATTTCCCTACCTGATTCAGAATACTGGGAGATTTAATATGGTCAAACCTGATGACGTTTAAAGAATGAGAATAAAGAACAAGGAAAGTATCAGCAGGCAGAGATCTTCATCTCTGGATGTGGAGTGCCAATAACTGTAACAAATGCCTAAACCTGGCATCCCAAAATATAAACGCATTCAAGAGAGAATGAGCCCAGCCAACCTCTGCGGTGCGTGAAGGTGAAGAAGATGCCTAGGAGGTGAGGGTGAACAGATGGGAGTGAGAGTGGTTACATTTTAAGCAATAACTCTATTGTTTAGATCTACTTCTTTCCTGGCTCTTCTGGAGCTCTCGCTCACGCAGTCGTACCGGCTGGCCTGTCACCTGAAATGTCATGGCTGCTGGCAAAGCCTGCCCACTCTACCATGGGTGTGCAATGTGGGGCAAATGCACAGCAGAAGTCTCTGCTGAAAAGCAAATAGCTCTCCAGGTCCACATAGCGTGTGCACAGAGCATGACCTGGCCACCCCTTCCACCCCTACAAGGAGCCAGAAGAGGAGCTGTGGTCTGTGAGCTCCATACTGAGGGATGCACACTTCAGGTCCACTCTTCCGAAATACATAAACGAATAAATGAAAATTTCCTGCTTATGCGTTCATGGAGTGAACAGGCTTGAAGGGTCAACCTGAGATTTTGGCACTGGATAAATGTGTTGATATTAATTTCTTTCCAGGTTGGGTGGTGGTACTTTTTTTCCCCCTTTCAACAGATGGTGTCAATCTGTGGGATAAAATACCTCACCATTTTGAAAATAAGTCATCAAAACAGGGATATTTAAATGTTTGGTGTGAGACCTCACAGATATAAATGTTTCAAAAATAGCCTTGCATTCTTCATCTCAGGTAAGGAACAAGTTAAGTTCATTTGCCATAAGAAGATTAAAGAATCATAGTATTCTCAAATAGAGATCCCAAGGGCACATATCAAACAACTCATGCCTCATGGCATGATGGTTTTCAGGTGTACGTGAGTCCTGATGGGTATTTGTGTAATCTGCATTTGAAACCTGATGTCTGATCAAATCCCTTACACTGGTCCATATGCACAGACTTTATTCCATTCTCTCCTCACCCTGGAGTTCACAATCTGTCATGATAGAAGGTTTCTTATACCTTTGGACACACGGCCAGACTGTCCCCTTAACATAATATTCATCAGCTTATAGATTGCTACTGAAAAAAAAGAAAGAAAAAAAAGTGTATTTGTGGCATAAAGGGGAGGGGAAAAAAAGAAAAAGAAGGGGAAAAGAAACAAAGAAAAAAAAAAAAAAGAAAGAATGGCATTCGGAAAAAAAGGACAACCCTGTCAAAACATGACAGCTGATCCACTGCCTGTTTTATGCTATTCATAGAAAATGCCAAATTCTGCAAATAGTAACCACATGTACATCGGCTTCGCAGACTCAATGTTCTGCTGCAAAATGAGACGTTCTGTATTTTAGTGTGTCATCAAAGGCAGTGAAAATATCACTCCAGCCTCCTAGGCTTAACCCTCTGGTCTCTCAACTGTTAAAAGTTTAATTCGATGGCGGTTGGATAGAACAGCAACACATCCAGCTTTGTGAGCGGTGTTAACGGAGCTGCCTAATGTATGCCAGTTGCACATAAAGTCAATTAACGAATCTGTTACCGCGCCATTTTTATTCATAGCCATGAGACCATTAAAGCGACAAGACTGCATCTGACGTTTATGATCTTGTTCGCGTTGCCAGAGGAAGGGGGGTGGGGAGGGTGTGGGGGGTGGAAACAACTTTGTGGCTCTGTAGCATGAGAGAAATAGCACCATTCAGAGACATAAGGGCTCTTGAGCAAATGCCGGAGCTTCTGAAGTCTTTCTCATCTCAGTCCCGTTTCCCATCTCCCCCCGCCCCCACCTTTTTTCCCTGCACCTCCTCTCCTTACCCCCTTGCTTGTGCCTTTCAGGTTTCATTTCAATGCAGAAAGATTGGCTTTTTAGTTCAAAACTATAACGTAATTGTCCTTGTTTGTGGCTGGCTGATATTCCCTTTCACTAACATTTAAAAGAGTACTTATGCTGAATTGAATATGGGATGGGAACAGCTCCTGGTGCTTTTGTGTGCAGTGGGGATGGCTTTGCAAGGCGAGGCTTGAGCTTCGGTTGGCTGTGTCCTTCTCCAGGAATGCTTCCAAGATCTTCTGAGTGACCACTAGCTCTGAATAGGATCTCCTGTTTAATCTTCTCCTCCTTGACAAACAGCCTTTACTACAGCTCCAGTAAATCTCAATCAGCTTGGAGGAGCCAAACCTTGAGAGCTACACCATTTCTGCCTTAGATTTTCCAATATTTTCCACCCTCTGCTGGCCCGTGTGCTCTTCTTCCACTATTCCTGAATGGCAGGAGTGTGACCCTGAGTAAGAGAAGTTGCCAGTGGAGCGTTCTGACACACATTAGTGTTCCCCACTTAGCTAAACTGTTCCCCAGAATGCCTCAAATATAGTCTATATTCCCATATGATCCTAAAGTTTCACTTTCATCCCTTCTCAATTGAAGTAAAGAAAAGATTTAAAAACTCTAGGTACACTTTACTTGGAGAAAAATACCCAGTTCATGGAGTGTCCTTCCTTTAAACTCAGCTGATTGGAATAAAAGTTAACGGCTATATTAGTGGGTAGGTAAACGGTTAAGGAAGGAGGCCAACAGGCTTTATGGCTGGATGAACTTATTATGATACAGAACTGATAAACTCTGAAATTATGTCTAGTGTGCAGACAGGAAGGTTGGAGGCCAGCTGTCTTGAGAATCTCAGATCACAATATTTGTCTACTGCAGAGTGCCAAAATTCAGTGGCTGACATCCTGGCTCCATTAAAGTTGCTGGGTAAAACTCCAGCAGATGTTTTACCATTGACTTTAGTTGGATCTGTTTCACCAAATAACTACAGGGGCTGTGTGAGATGGCAGGATTCTCTCCAAGATTGTAGCAGTGGGAGACATCCTTGTGAATGTTTCACAGCACTGGACCTCCGGAGGAATTTGTCTCTTGGGGTTGTTTGTTTGGGGAGAGGTAGCAGAGTGTTATCGGGGAGGAATATTGCATTTTGGTTCCTGCAGAATGACAAAGAATAATGAAAGTGTGAGGAAAATCTGGTTTCATTCTCAGCTAAGGCAAGGGAGCTGGGATGGCCAATGTGACAAATGCTCTTACATTAAATGAAATAATTCTCATTATTATTTGATTGAAAGGCAAAGCCTTCCAATCAGATAAAACCTGTGTTTGGTTTGAACCTCACTATTTTTCTGTTCAAAGAGCAATGCAATCTGAAATAATTGATAAAATTCCTCTAAGTCCATAGGCAAAACAGCAGCTGCAGTGGAAGAATTTATAGCAGCTTGTTATTAATTTCTTCAGGCATGTATATTACAATAGATGGGAAAACACTTGTGCAAAAGACAGGGGGCCTGAAACTCATCTCACCCACAGAGCTTTCACTTGACCCTTTTGAATCATTGAACAAGAGCTGAGCAAAGAAACAGATAAAATATTCACATATAAGATCCTGCATGTTTTTTTTCTTCTCTGAAGAAAAAGCTCGAAAAAAATACTGAAATAACAACATAGTCTCACTGCTCCAGTGCCTGCTCTGGACTGGGATCTTATTCAAAATGATTCCCATTAAAGCCATTGGCCACTGATATGGCTAAAACTGTTTGTGTGAAGTATTATCTTACTTCGTGAGGGTGGTAAAGTGGATTCTAAGTATCAGATCTAACCCTTTTGCTGGTGAGAGCCCTTCCATTTATGCTGCGTGTCAAGACCTTTTCCTAAAGGATAATCCCATCATCCTGCAATGCCAATGAGAGAACCCAGCCTTAAGGTGTTCACTCCAACCAGCTAGATACTGGGCTGTTTCTTCTTTCCCAGAAAGGAACAGAGTGGACTTTACTCACAAAACTTTAGAAACTTTAACCAAGTTCTTGCGCTGTGGGCACCTAAATCCCTCTGAAAAGTACTTCTGAGGACCTAGACTCTAATATTTGTCAAGTTTTCCATTAATGCTTTATGAAAGACAATAACAAAATGCCAGTGAAGGCTGAGAGAAGCAAGAAAGGAGCTGTAATTAATCCTGTTTTACCACCGTTGCCATTAGAAGTGGAAATAGCTGCAGAAAACATGCTACGAGCATTGCCCCTAACTTGTAAGAGCCACACATCCCTCTGCACAACTCACAGCCACAGCGTCAGTTCTGGGGGGAAATGGGTGCTCTGAAAATCATCCTCCAGGATCTGAGAGAGAATAAATCATAGCCCAGCAAGAGCGGGGAGTCAATGCCAACATTCCTGCACAGAGAAATGGGCAGCAGGCGAGATCCTGCAGCTGGTGTGTGCCTAGTACAGAAAACCAAGGCCTTGAACTTTTCCCCCCTCCCAGGTCTCTTCCTGCACTCCCCCTCCCTTCTTGCCATCTTTCCCTTGAGCGCCCGGGAGAGGAAGCAAAATTTATACTGTTGTGCCCTTAAAATGCTGACTTTCCATGTTTACAGGGATTGTTTACACAGAAAATTAATCAGTTACGGTTTTAAATTTTAATTAAAGAATGCTTTCCACTGTTATTGCAAAACAGACAAAAGCCCATAAAATGTATATTTGACTGCCGTGCTGTGTTGTCTCTGGATCGGCAAGCAGACTTGAGATCAATCATGCGTGGTATTTTTTTGAACTTTTTTTTTTTCCTAAACACAACACTCTTCACACAAGTTACACTACTTTATTTTTTTTTAAATGCCCTTCAAAATAAAAGCCAGACTGCACAACAATATGGAATTCTCCTTCATGCCTTTCTTTTTAAGACCAAAAATGAAATCCTTACTCTCAAGCTGACCGTGGGATATTTTAGCCATTAAAAAGCCACAAACAGAATCACGGCTTCCATAGTAAAGGCCTCAGACTTGGTTACTTCAAAGTCAATAACAGAACTCCCACAAACTTTGATTCAAGTGTTTATTACATGCTGTTTGTTCCCACAGCTGCAGTTCCTGGTTTGAAAATAAAGTGTGGCAGTTTCTCTCTCCAGATCTCATGGCCGTTAGCAGAGATTCAGGCTCACTCCAGGGTTAGCCATTCAACCCCTCTTTCCTAAAGTATTTATCCATGGTGTGTAGATGACTCCCAAAGGCCTATGGAGGAGCATGGCTCTAAGAAACTGAATCTAGCCCAAAAATTTTACAGTCATGACAAAAAGCTACAATTAGGTCTGCTATGCCTGTGCCCTCTTAGCAGTACAGTCAAGCACTTTATTTTCTCTTGAATAAAAGTAAGTTCAGATAAATAAGACAACAATGCAAGTGCAATTGGTTTAGCTAAAAGAGACTCCTGCTTCTCAAGCAATATTTTATCAGTATAAGTCAAAGAAAATTTTTTTTTTCTTTCCCTTTTTCCCACTTATGCAAAGATCCATGGAAGTCTGAGAAAACCCTAGCAAAAAGAATAAATTAATTTCGACTACATCAACACAAGCACTTGATAGTCCAGACTTCATAGCCAAACAGCCAGCTAGAAATCACTAAACTACCCACTAGACATGCCGGGGACCTAATTGTGTCACACTGGAGGCTCCCTGTAACACAGACCACTCCTGCTCACCCCAACACCATGAGAAGAGACTTCACTAACTCCACGTGGAAGATGACGTTTGTATTAGCATGGTATCTAATTTATTTCCAAAGATAAGAACACCCACAGGTCAGGCAGCGACATGAGCATCTGGACCACCAAATGTCAGGCAAATGCTTCAGGTTGACTGTTGCACAGCAAACATAGGAGAAAAAAAAAAAGAAAGAAAAATCTTTCTATAGTCTGAGGGAAGCAAGAAAAGGAAAGCATATTAAAATAATGACTTAATGTAAATGATCAGTTAGAAGCCTTTCTTTACACTGAAGTTTGCGGCAGAAATTACTGTACATTTCTAGAATCCATGCAGTTCTGAGATGGAGGAATAAGGTTAGATTTCCCCCAGATGTTGTACCTATTGCAGTAACAGAAGTTCGACAATATTTTAGTGCTGACAAACAGGCAAACATCTATGAATATTTTAACTGACCTATATCCAAATAATTGTGGCAACTTTGGTCCATGAAACTACTCGGGAAACATTGCCAGAAAAATAACAAGTCATGGTATGAAGGTCACAGCGAGAACAGAACTTTGAAGGAAGGTGTTTGGACAAGAATAGAAACATCTGTTAGTAGAGATGTCCTAGAACGGTCACTGCAATGTATGGGGTATCAGCTTTCAGCTTGCAGCCAGTGAATGACAGATTCACAGAAGTTAACAGCAAAAAGACCATTGCAGTTCTCTCTTCTGCCAGCCTGCATACCAGAGGTCATAAAACATCTTTGAATTCTTTTCCTACTCCACATCCAACAGCTGAGGCTAACACAAGCTTATCATGGAAGGGAATGGGAAAGAGATTATTTTAATCTGAAAACTTAATTTGGTAATAGGCAATGAAAGCTGTAATTGGAGTAAAAGTCGTTATTTCACTCTAAACTTTACCTTCACTGCAAAATACGCACATATATACTTTTGTACTATATACACACAAATATATACATACACAGATATACACATAGTCTAAATTTGTCTAGCTTCACTCTCCAGCCAAAGCAGCAGTACTCGGTACTTGATAAACTACTCTACACCCACTCACTTTTAACTGAGATGAAGTTAATGCCTTACCTTGTCTCCAACAGCTCCTTGAGAGTCTCTGTCTCAAAAACGTCTTTTAATCCTTTGTTCGTTCATGGACTATTCTCTAAATCACCACACTGCCCCCCCTGATTTTTTTAGCATGTTTGGGGTGCAACTATACTACCATTTTTGTTCTGATCAGGAGAATATTTTTGAAGGAAATCGCACGATCTGCATCCTCCTCACTTATGTTGCTTTGGTTCACACTGTCAGCTATCTCAGATGGCCCAAACCAGACTTCTTTTCTGCATGAAACTAAGTGAGAAACAGTGCTCCAACCCCAACGAGCCCCAGCTGCTAAGGGGACACCAGGTGCTCGGCATTAATTGTTTCCCTGTACAGATCATCTCTGATTGTCGTGAACTAGTTTTTAATGCAGACAGTCCTCGGCTGCGGACACCAGAATCTGGATGTGGTATTTCAGGAGAGGCAGCACAAGTGCCAAAGATGAGCTATTATAAACATGCTTCTACTGTATACTCCTTAATCTAGAAGCACACTAGTCTTTACAATCATAACCAATGAAGGAGGCAATGCCACATGGGAAGAAAGTTTGTAATAAACAGCTTCCTGCTACTGAAAATTATATGGAGTACTGACTTTGTATGAAGAGAGACCTTCTGTTAGGCAATTTCAAGTGGGAAGAAAGATCATAAAATGGGAAATTACTGTATTTTCTCAACTTATTTTTTTTCTTTTATTCTTTTCAAAATATTTTGCTATTAGATGGACTCTGATTTGTTGAAAAGTTAAAATATTTGCACTTCGGTTGTGTTTTTATGAGCTCCTGCTACTGAAAAGTTGCCAACAAATTATTTGACTTCATGTGTAATGAAGTCACCTTTGGGATTCCAGGAGACCTAGGTTAACTCTCCTTGGAAATGTTTATTACTGGGCACTTGAAGATATGTCTGATCCTCAATTAATACATGAAATATTGTCTGTTTCTTTTCTTAAATGTCTTCTAAGGCATTTCATGGACACATAAAATCTTCAGCTATTATTTTGAGGAGTACCCGTGATAGCAATTGAACTCACTCACTAAGTGCATTTTTGTGCTAATTAAATATTCCAAACTTCTATCAAGATTATTGTCACCTATTTAACGGTTCATTGAGTTTATGGGCCATGCAAGTCTCTCTTTTATATTTTCACCAGGATAGTTATAGCAACTATTCTAGTAATGACAAATTAGGGAACATGCAGAGGAGATCAAAGAACCTCAGTGCAGTAGGCCCAATTTTTTTTTCTAACTTATGCCAATTTTATGATGTTGGAATGGCATTGACATTGATGGAATTATTCTTCATTTTTCTCTGGTGTCAGTGAGCGATAACTGGACCTACTTAGTTGAGATTGAAATATGGTAAACATGGCACTCCACATATTTGACCATTTTGACCCTCTGACCCCTCTCCAAAAAAATGCAAAAGCCTGTACTGAAGGTCTTGTCTGAGGCCACATATTTGAATCAGACTTGGGAAGATTGGAATAATACTGTCCTTAATTTTACCGATAAGAATTTTCATTCTTTGAATTATTTACCTGTCCATCAATGGGAGAGGGCATTCTGCCAATTTGCAGTCAGAGAAGAGAGGAAAGTGGAATTCTGTAGGTACAACTACATAAAAAATGGAGTGGAACATTTGAGATGTGGTATAAAAATATCGTTACTGGAGAAAGACATGGAATGGTTATTTGGAAAGACTTGTAGAGAATTCCTGCCTTCATGAGACATCTTTGAACCGAACTGAAAATAAAGTTACAACTCAAGGACTTTCTATAAATTACTTAATCTTGGTTCAGTACCAGTAGGGCTCTCTTCAGATACCAGGAAAGTTGATTGGTGATATGTTCTGTAATGAACCCATTCTTTTTGCTTTTTCTGGTTTGAACTTAATGAAAGTAAATGCAGTATTACTGCTAATAGCAATGCAGTTTGATAAAATGAATAATAAGTAAAACTTTGTACTGATATTGTACCTCTCACCTCCAGGTGCAGGATGCAGAATTTTCTGAAGAGATTACATGATTTAAGGTCAGAAATCTAATTGACTGACAAGCCCCTGCCTCACTTAGGGGCTAATGAATGTTGTATTGTGACTGTTTTTCTTAAAAAGTAACATCAAACTACTTTCTATTCATAATAAATTAGCACATTTTAGAGACTTCTTAATATTTGCCTCCACAAAGCCATGATTTTTATCTGAACAGACCTGCAAGCACCTGTTGTAGCCTGTTTTAAAAACGAGGTCTTATAGCTTTCAGTTAATACCTCATAGAAATAGCAATGTGATTTCAGTGGCACTGATCTGATTTCTTCTAATGCAAGACACTCACGTTTTCTCTAAGTATCCCATGCATAATTCATAGGGGGGCTCATATTTGATTATTTATAGACCTTTCTATGACACCCCCTCAGTGAATATTTGCACATCTCCAAGATAGCAGGGTGAAACTTTCTCCTCTAGAAAATTTCCAGCTAAAGACTTAGCACCACTTCAGTTTCACTTAGGTCTCAAAACAGCTCGAAGCAAAACATAAGTGGTATATAGGTTTCATGCTAGTACTCCATGCAGGAGAATATTTCTACCCTTAGCTCCCTCCTTCCTGAAGCTGAAGAGTCACGCACTATGTGCATGGAGCAGGTGAGGCGGCTTCCCAAAAGAGTTTGTAGGAGCCAAGAAGGGAATTCAACTCTTTCAATTCTCTTGCTCTTCATGGCAGGAGCTTTCTTTCATCTATGATCAGAAATATTAAATTCTTCTGCCTAGTTAGCTGATTCTCCACAGCAGGAGCACAGAAAGAAGGACTGCAAAGGCACCCAGAGGACATGAAACCCTGTCCCAGCCGGGAATAACTACGTCTATATCCTTCAGAAATATGTTTGTGCAGATGTTTCTGAAAAGCTTAGAAAATGCACAACAATTTGTTCTGGTGTTTAAAATATCTTAATGATAATAAACTTCTTCCAACCTAAAACTTCTATACAACAATTTTAACCTGTTATTGCTTTTTCTACCAATAGTGAAAACAGAGAAGCCTTTTATCCTATAGCTTCTTACATCTATTCTTATATATTGGAAGACCACGTTCAGACCATACTTAAGTCTCCTACTCTCCAGTCTGAACCATCCCAGTCCCTTCAATCTATCGTTCATCCAAGACCCACCCAAATCTGATCATCCACTCAAAGCAAAGAGCTGTTCTCCATCAGGCGGAATAAAGAACACCTATTTCATTGGATAGTTGAGTGCTCCTTGGAGCCTTCTTTCCTAGACACTGCTTTTGCATTTCCCTCATCTTATGATCACAGAAGGGAGCAGCAGAAGTCTGTCTGTCTTGCAGCTTCATACAGGATCCATATGTCTGGCGCTTAGCATGTGGTTCTCTGTCTCTCCATCTAATGTCGGCTCTTCCCTGATCTCCCTGCTCTAAACGTCTCTAGCTTTCCTATCTTCCTGTGTGCCTTTTCTCTCCTAAGAGGTTTTGATGAAAGATTTTAGAAGACAATACATATGATAAATGTATATGTGTGTGTGTTTTTTTAAAGAGAAAGTCATGGCTACTGATAGAAGTACTCTCAGAAGCCACAATGCAGAGGGTGGTGGTGTGAGCCTGAGTTTTGTTCTCGTTCACAGGGATTTTATTCGCATATTTTACTGTCAGTTTCTTGACATTTTTGTCAGCTTGGATCCGGAGGCCATAGTTGCCGCCAGCAGGTCCTACCACATTTTTATTCTCCATTGTATTTGCAGGGAATAAATAAAAACAGAGCAAGAGTGAAAGCAAGAGAGAGACATGGCGAGAAAGAGTCAGAGGTTACTGGAAGAACTACTTTATGCATTTTTTTTCCCTGCTAAAGAACATCCACCCAACAAAAAAACCCCAAATGACCACAGAGCATTTTGCACTGAGAAATTTCTTTCTTCAGTTATGCAATGCAGACTTCAGGCAAGCAGTTAATATGTTTGCATAAGAAATCTCTCATTCCCTCTCACTCTTTGTCTGTCTTTTCCCCTCTTTTTTTTTTCTTTTTTTTTCTNTTTTTTTTTTTTTCCTTTCTTTTCTTTCCTGTGTGTTTCCGGGCTACTGTGAGATTTTCCTCACAATGCATCTATTGTTTCCCAGTCACATCACCACTGGATGCAATCAACTCTGATTTTTTTTTTCTTTTTATTTCTTGCTATAACCATGAGATTTACACATGCAACAACAAGTAAGCAAAATCTGCTGTAAGGTTATTTGTAAGTTGACTAAAGAACTGTTTATTCCTCAAGGTTTTAGATGTTGTGAACAAGAAGGAAGAACAAAGACCTTGTTCTCACTTATGAACTTCTACATTAAAGTATGATTCCTGGTGCTTAGTTTCTGTTACATCAAATCTCTTAACCACAGTATTTAGAATTGACACTGTTTGTGTCTTTCTTGCATATGAATTATAGGAAGACACAACAGTAACATCTAAAGGCGGGTCCAAAGCTTAATGCAGTGTCAGATAACTGAAAATTTAAATCTCTTTGGATGCTCCATCGTCCACACTGATTTGATGCTCCATACTTATCTTTGCTGAGTTTGATATGGTTTTAATTCAAAGTGTCTCCACCATTAGTTTTTGCAAGGCTGATACAGATTTGTCTCTAACCTGTTCAGCCTTATTCTATGCTATCTCTACCCTTGTGCACTATCTCTGACAAGGAGGGAAAAACTATAAAAAAATAACTATAGGGATAAGATAATCTTCTATCTTCATGTTCCTTCGTGATGCAACACAGAGCCCAATAATGATGAGAATGAATGTCCCACCTTCAGTTGCCTTTGGATAAGACTCCACAATCTCAGCCTCATGTTTCAGATTTCCCAATAGTTGTGTCAATTATTTCAGTAGTTCCTGATCAACTCATCCACTAACAATTGCATCGACATCATCAATTTCTTTTCATGTCTCCGACTTAGTGACAGCCACAATGGTGTTCAGTCTCTTATGGAATAGCCCAGATCAGAAAATGGTGGCAGGGAGGTTGAAAGGCTCTTTAGTCATCAAGCTACTCAAGCAGGTGCTTTCTGAAGTAGGAAGAAAAAGTCAAGTATTAAAAGTCAGTTGCAGAGTAAGTGCTGCATCTCTTACTTCAGACAAAGGGAGTTTTGTAGAGTCCCATCATCTACACAAGTGAATTGGGAATCGGATATTAAAGACGAAAAACAAAGAGATATCTGTCCTGTAGCTTGGGGCACCGATCAAAACACAGCGTGGGAGGGCAGTCAAGAGGTTAACCCTTCCTGTAGCCTTGAAACTGCACTGAAAATGGCCTTTGTATGACAGAGAATAAGCTTTACAAACCCTAAACTCGTGGGTCATTGTGGCAGTGAAAAGATGCCTATTGAAATGGGAAATGGATCATGTTTTTGTTTCTTGCATATAAAATTGTTTTCTGAGACTTTCAAATGACCTTCCCATGGACACTGAACTTTCTATCATTTACTAACATTCAAATATACAAATGGTTGCCCAAAGGGACTACCACACATGGCAAAATAGATTTCATCCATTAATCTCCTTCTTACTGAAATACTGAAAAAGGAGCCAGAAAATGTGGGTGAACATCAGATATGTTTGAAATATTGAGAAGGTCTGAAAAATATATTTTGAATTTTGGCTGAAATATCACTCCTCCTTGCCATTTTCACTGCCTGAATAAAATAGATCACATGGATCAAACCTTGTTCCCACTGATGTCAAAGCAAACACTTCCTGATTGCATCAGAAAAGATTTTGCCCTTCAATAATTTGGCATCAAAATGGAAACCAAGTCCTTAACTTGATGGGATTTAGTTACCTCATTTAGTCAAATTGCCAGTTCCAGCTTCATATTAGAATAGTAATTAGAGCAGACTCTGTGAAACAGCTTTAGGATAGAATTAGGAGAAAACCCGGTACCTTCGCTTTGGCTAAATTTATCTCCAATTCGTAGGTCCAGATTCTGTTCAGGCTTCAGCTGAGTGCCGTTATCTTGCACAATACCAAGCCTTGGAACTGGATGGCTGAGATGGAGGGAAAATGGCATGTCAATAGTTTCAGATAGGCTAAAAAGTTGGGTTAAAACTTTAGGAACCAGGGCAGACCAACTTGTTGGGGTTTTTTTATTATGGTTCAAATGTAATTATTTCTATAGATATTTTTCCTTCTGTTTAGATCTTTATTGCTGTCTTTCCCACATAAGCAACATAAAACTGTCTTCAAGGTAACTTCTAGTTCTTGCTTTGTAGCAAAGCCCTTGGCTTGAATTCTGATCTTCTATGACGACATCACCAGACTTGAAAGCACTAGAAAATAAGAAAATGAGCTCAATATTTCCCTTTCCTCTTATAAAATACCAGTGATAATCTCCATACTATACACTGAAAGTCCCATTACATCATGGTAATGTTCCCAGTGCCTGCACTTTGCCTCAGGGTCCTTGAGAACATAAGTGTAGCAGTAAGTCCGGGTACGCATGTCTCCTGTAGCTTACTGGAAGCACCTGTCCATCGTTGCTGTCATCCCAAAGCACCACCTGTGCACCTTGGCATGCCTTTATTTTTGGAGTCAGAAAATGCTTAGGGCTCTCCATCAGTGTATGATCAGCTGGTAGCTTTGGTGCAGATGGGGACAAGAGGGTACATTGTGTAGCTGCGTAATCTCTCCAGTATTTCACGTCAGTGCTGAACAATGTAATAAAAGTTTGCAGATGAAAATACTAAGCTGGCTGGAAGGCAATAATTCATGTTGGGTTTTATGACACTGGCTATTTAAGAGCTGTAGGAGCATTCAAGGCAGGAACATAGGCCGTATTCTAGCCAGGGTCTAGCTCCAGCTCTACAACAGCAATATTTTCTCCACACAAGAACATTTTGCCCAAGTCTGATGACTTGCCATCTCCATCTGGGAAAGTTGCCTCTATCTTTGGAAGCTGATGATGTGCAAAGGAAGGTGCCCAGAGGAGTGATGTAACTCCATTATATTGTGTGTGATTTCTGCCTACTGTAAAAGATACTATGAGAAAAAGTACATTTACACATATACACACACTATTCCGCTTATGAAAGAGGGAATTCATAAGGAGCTGCATCTGGGATAGAGTAAGATCTATTCCCCACTCGGTTAATAATAACAAGACCTAGAAGTCACAAGTGGGGAGGTCTTAAAGGGGTTTATAAAAACATTTAATATGCAGGTAAAATGTGATGTAACCCATTATGTAATATTATTTATATACATTTATTTTAATTTTTTTACCATGTCTCTTGATTTAAATTATTTCTACTAAGTCAGGAGTTGTTTCAACATGCAGGTCTCTGTCAAACTCCAGTGATAGGCAACCACTTGTCTGGCCTTGCTGGTCTGTGACGGGATATGTGTTTTATGCTTCACACGTGTTCCAATTCTGCAAGTAAAAGCCAATGAGATGGAACTTATCCTGTGCGTTTTTCTCCAGCAGGGTTTGGTGAATCTGTGTAGAGCTTATCCTGGAGCCATCAAATTACTTCCCTGAACATATTGGCATGGTTGTAGAGTGTTACAGAGTGTTGAATAACGCTGTTCATAGGTTTCTGCCCACTCCAACATTGTGAACCAACTTCACATCAGTGAAAAGAAAGTCCAGGCCCCCTTACAGGGTTAAAATTTAACCCAAACAAGTCACTCGTCTGTTAAAAATGCTGTGGTAAAAATGGTCTGGTAAAAATGGTCTGGTAAAAATGACCTCAAAAGAAGCTGCTATGTTATGGGACAGGGCTTGGTGACTGCTTGGACAGGAGTGTACAAGACTTAACTGTCATGCTTGGGGCTGCCCTCCAAAAAGGTTACTATGAATTTAGGAATCAAGTCATTACCTATCAATACAGGCTCAAAGATGATCTCTTTATGACTGCTTGCTCCCTAACAGCTCCAAACACAAAGACATTTCTATAGTTGCAACATATAAAGCAATGTGTTCAGAAAGGTAAAAACCACATAGTGATGAGCATTTAAGTGCATTTAGGTGCACAGGCATGCACGTGTGCACATGCAGGAGCTCAAGTTGTTGTTGGGATTGCAAGAAACTGTAGTGGAATACAAGCAAAACTGATAATTGAAATAATAAAGGGGAAAAAGGCACTTTCCCACAAATATCAGACACATGCCAGTGGTACTTTCCCAACCTAACTGAGAGGAAAAGCCCTCTTGGCTAATTCATTGCTAAGCTAATGAAAACCAGACAAGGGACTGAAACCAAAAAAGCTTTATGTTACAGGGAAAACAAAGCCTTCCAATGGAAATTATTCATTAAAAAGAACTGGTTCACTGAAATTAACAAAAAATATGTGAGAGAAACACCATACTGAATGTGTTTTTGGTGATAACAATCTTACATTTATATATAGCACATTTCAGCCAGATGGACTCCAAAGTGCTTCACAAGCTTCGGTGCTTGTACAAATGAAATGTAAAGAATCACTTTTATTCCCCTCCATTGAAATATATCTTTACTAGATGAATCACTGCAACTGCAGAAAAATGCATTGTATCACGCAGTAGTTTATTCTATAGGCAGACAACTTGACAGAACTTAACTATCCAGATTTTTCCTTAGCCTGGGCCGGTTACAGGGGTTAACACCCTATCCCTTGGGGAAAAAGAAGTTACCACAGGTTATTAATGCCTAAAGTAGCTAGAGCTCATTTTCTTAAGATGTTTTTTCCTAAGCAAATGCAGAGAGATTGTCTCATTAACTGCCCAGTGGGAAGAACACCTATTTCAGTCATCAATCACAACGCAGCACTTCAGGTTTTCTGTAGGATTCTCCAAAAATCGCATTGTGTATCACTTATACAAGCCTGGATGTGGGTACCCATCAGGCATCCTAGCTGTAGCTGTTCTATGTTTTAGGGAAAGCCACTCTTCACTCTTGTCAAACTTCCTTGACAGCCCCGACACCTGAAGCACGGGGCGGTGCGGGGAGAAGCTTTCACACAGTGACCGGGAGCTCCATCTTGCAGATTTTGCTTTCCCTCCCGTTACTTTATGAAAATGGATTGTCAGAGCAGCTGGTGAGACAGAAGTGTCTGCCTGTATCTCAGTGTGGCTGGTACTGTGATCCACCACCAGTACATGCTGAACCAGGCTCCAAACGGGGAGGGGGGAGTGGGCAGTTTCATTTGCTGCCAAATCCCTTAAGCAGTTGCTTGTTTTGTCTCTCTCTGAGCAGATTTTTCTTTGCTTTTCTTCTTAATCCACCTGCAACATTTCAACTTTTGTTTTCAAGCCGCATTTTTATTCCCCCCACTCTGTTTTGTCATGAAGAGGAGGAGTAGAGGGAGACATGCACACATTTATAGAGTGATTTTTTTTATTATTTTTTTTTTCTTTGGGTGCAGAAGATGCCTGCCAAGAGGAAGCCTGCTGTTACTGAGCTGAGCAGGAGGGCGGAGAGGTTGGCTGCTCTTGGAGGTTCTCAGTGCTTGGAGGCTGATTGGAAACACCATGCGTGACAGTGCACAAAAAAGACACTCATCAGATTGCCAAATTTCATAGTCCCACCTCGGTACCTCCAGAAGAGCTAGGAATACGTCCTGCCAAGGAGCTTCTCACTCATTAGCCTGCTATATTACTACTAGCAGTCACCTCCCGCCTCTGTGTATATATATAAGTGCTGTTTTGTATGTATGATCTGCCCCAGAATAAGGTCAGGCAGAGCTGGATCAACAACCACTGATGGTCCAGCCATTGGAGACACTGAGCCTTTTCCCACTGATGGAACAACCCTAGATGGGACAGTGCCATGCATGCCTTCTGCTCCCCAACCCAAAGGAATGCAAGTGAACCTCAGCCTAAGACACAAGTTCCCTTTGCCCTCTGCAAGCTCAATATTAACAAGAGCTGTGAGGATAATTATCCTTCGTGTGCATTCACAAAACAGGGCTGGAGTATCTCCACATTACTGCAAACACAGCCACCTGAGGATGCATGGCCAGGAGCATGGACTCAATGACTTCTGCTCACAAGGTTTATGGCACAGACAGTGCCTGTTTTGGTATGCTGTTATGGGCTAACTGTCTGTCATTACGTCAAATGGTAAAGTTAATAACCATGGTAATAAAAAAGTAGTGCATGAGAAAAGTGAAAACAAATGAAGAATTTTTCCCTCATTGACATGTAAACAAATTCATTGTTGTCAGCATTTTCAATGAAAAGAATTGCTTTCTATTGGGAAACAAACCCAGAAAGATTGAAAACTGCCAAAGCAGAGGAGTTTTCAGCCAGATCTATTATTTTTATATACTCACACACCTGTAGGCATGCACAGAACATGATACATTTTAAAAGAGAATTCCACATGGAGAAGTTATTATTAAATCATTTCCCAGTCAATCATCTTCCCTCCAAACTTGGAGACTTGGTTTATCTGATGTTCTGACTAGTAGATGAAAGCTTTCAGTCTTCCAGTGTTTCCAATGCATCATCCCTAACGCTCCTAAAAGAAATCAATAGTGGTAAAAAAAAAAGCATGCGAAAAATAGATAATTTTCCTGGTATAGAGAGAATTAATAAATTCACTTTGCGAGATAAATGGGATGAAAAGGATAATACAGTGTTTCCAATCCATGAGGGTCTTGTACCAATTTAAATCATACAAGGTAGCATGCACTGTCATGAAGAGTGCTGATTTTAACAATTTAATGGATTTTTGGAGGATTTTTTTTTCATTTGTTAAGATCCCCAGCTGGACAGCACAACCTTTTTGCCCAGTCTGAATTTTCAGGAGGGCACATGTAGTCATGATGGTACAATTAGCTTTTTGCATTTTAAATGTGTGCTATACAGATGTAAATTTTAACTTGAGGGAAGATCTCCTAAAGCACTGGGGAGGTAAAGTGAGCTTTATGCTTTTTGTCTTGACAACTCATGAGTATCTTTCTGGTCAGGGCTATTTTGTTGGTTCTGCATGTAAGAGAATGTGGCTATAAATCTACAGCACCAAATTCAACCTATTTAAAATGAATTTTTTGAATGGGCTTTACCTGAGCAACCAGGCATCTGCTTTTTTTTGATATCTCTGCCCTGGAGGGTAACTGCTCCATTACATATTACCCATCTCCAAGAAACTCCAGTCTGAGCTCCCAAATACGTTTGCTGGTATCCACAGTTTGCATGTATTTTATACATCTACTTCTCTGGGACTTTATAAGTCAGTCATAAAAGTTTGTGATGGGGTGGAACATAGTGACATTCATAATCTCAGTCTGGAAAAATGGTTTATATAAAGTGTCATTAAAATGGATTTGGCTATTTTTTATTTTTATTTTTCAGCAGCAAGCCAAAACAGAAAGAGGGGAGGAAGAGAGACAGCATTCAGTGCTGGCTACATTTTTTTACTTCAACGATCAATAAAAGAAAGCTTTGATTTCTTTAACTGGGCATGACTCTAGAAGAGAAGGAGGGAGGGATGAGCCCCTTTGGAAAGAGCTGAAGTGCTCATATATTCATATTATTAATGGCTTTTGGTAATGATTTTACTGCACAAATTGTTATGAGACTGTTACAATGCAAATGGGATACCAGTGAGATTTTCTGTCTGAAGGCCCCAACCACAGACCACTGATATCACTGGAAATTCTTCTATTAGATAAATTTTGGATCACTCTCTATGCTCATAACAATGCAGACTACTCATTACTTAGTGGCATTCATTTTATACCAGGACTACAGAGTAGGTACTGATGTCGAAAAAGCCTTCTTTTTTCCCCTGTAACACTGTCTCCTCAAGAATTGCTGCCGAATGTCCTTGAAGACATAATAGCTTCATAAACCCAGGTATGATTTTTCACAGGTAGTTCACAGGGCTGTCAGTTCCTGTGCTTTTTAATTCATAGTTTGAGGACTCTGCCTAAAAGCCCATGCACCGGGATGCATGTGATGACAGGAACCTCCCATAAAAGTCTCCAGACATTTCAGCCGAGGACAAAGGCTTGCAGGTATGACCTGGGGACATGCTGAAGGCTGGGGAAAAAACAGAAAGAAAAAGCATCAAGCAAAGAAAAAGAATATATTGCATATATTGTGCTGCTTTCCTGGAGAAAGGAGTAGCTATGAGTAACCCATACTCAAAGTCACGGAGAATTTTGGGCAGCCAAATGCTTAGACTATAGCTTAACTGTGTGTACACATGCATTTTAGCCCACGCTTACAACAAGGGATCTTTTTGCAAGGGACATCTAGGAATTTCCTTAGGGCTACTTGCAACGTGTGTCTAATAGTCCAGCGCTCATGGTTACTGGCTTAGGTCAAGGCATTAACACTGAATTTTCTCTTGAGGCCTATCTGAGTGCTTGAAAGTTTCCAGAGCCCAACCTGCTACAAAAACCTGGAGCGTCTCACCCATCCCACAGTGGGATTCAGCGATGTGAAGGCAGAGGAAGGAAGCAAATGGCTCAGCAGGTCACAAACTCTCTCAGCCCCATTTTCAACCAGATATAATAAACTTGCTCACCCAAATGAAAAGCCTGGTTTGTATACGCTCATGCTGAAGTGCGTGTACAGTTATCCCTGCATGTGGAAGGATGTCGAGGCACCGGGGGGTGCTGGTAGCTACTTTCTGGCTGCTTGTGCACACTCACAAGCACATCTCGTAGCACAGGGCAGACACGCATGGAAGTTGCCTCTCGGGTGCTTGTGCCTGAACAGGGCTTGAAAGAGTTAACGGCAATAATGTGCTTAGGAATGGCTTGTTTGCACCGCTTGGGTTGATATTTTTTTTGTCAGCCTCCTGACCTGCAGGCACACACCTGGTCCCAGGGTCAAGTTACAGCCAGGATCCCTGGCCCGGGGGGTCAGGACCTGGCTGATGATAAGAGAGGGAGGCCCTCCTTTGGCAAAAGCCATCACTTAAGGAAACAAGAGAATATTAAGGAATATTAGATGTCACTCCGTCTTCCTTTAGGCTTCATTTCCCTTCCTTTAATTATCACGAAAGGTAAACACTAAATATTCCAGGGAGTCACGGTCAGGGGAAGCTCCACAAGCCACACATGCATCGTGGCCTTGTTGTGAATGCACTGGGAAGAAAAAAGAAAAGTTGGTGGGCTGCCCTTATTAAACTTCACTCAGCTACTGTTAATTACGAACCTAGATTGAGACTGAACAGCTCTAGATTGAACATTTCAGCTCTTCTCTACTGCAGCATCATTTAAAAACTGTAAGAAAATGTCAGTGAGGAGAGACCATCTGTTTTCTGAGTAGAAGCCCACAGAAGGAAGAAAGAGAGAAAAAAAGAAGAAACAATGCATGTATAAACTTTCAGCTGATGCTTATCTTTTGGGTAGCTGGCTTGAGGGGAGTTGGAGTGAATTTAGGGAGTTTTATACTCCAGCTTGTCATAATTGCTGCAAATAATAAATGATAGTGATGGAGTAGATGTATTTTTAGCAATATTGTTTTTCTTATTTCATAAGCATGTAAACCAGAGCACACAAAAAATTAAATACCTTGCTTGTAATCATCAAATAATTAGATACTGAATCCTGATGCTCTTTCTTATGGTCTAACCACTGAACAAAACTGCCAGAGATGTCCCAGAGTGCTTAATAAATTGTGCCTGGGGGGTTATTTTCCTATGACTGAAATGCAGCTGGACTGAAAGGCTGCTGTCAGTCTGCACAGACTTAGCTCTGTAAAATGGGGTGTTGCCAAAGGAACTCATAGGGGAAATTTTCGGTACAGTTGGCAAGGTGTGATTACAGGCTCTGGATTAGTGCCAGGATCTAATGCAGACCTAACACCCTCCTTCCTGGAAAAAGTGTGGGCTCTCTAATAGCCCTTAGTTTTATGTTTCACCTGCAAATAAATGAGTGGCACCAATGGGAGGTGGAGGCAGCTACAGTGCAGTGAGCACCATTAAATCTTCTTCAGAGCCAAAACATTTCATACTGATCAGTATTAGCCATTGACCTGATTTGTCAGCCTATCAAACTGGAGCCACGTTCCTGGAATTACCCTTCTCCTCTCTTCATTCCCCAAAATAGTTCACGGCAAGGATTAGTAACACTCAAGTGCTCAAGTACCCTGCTACAAATGGAGAATCAACACTGAGCATTGGACTTTTTTTCTAGATTAATTTCAGTGGGGTTTAATTTTTTCCCCACTTTTTTTTGTCATTGGGCCTGTCTTGAATAGCTGGGTTCAGAAAGTTCACCTTCTTAGAAGGCATGAGATTTGACATCATCCGGTTAAAACTATCCACTTTGGAAAGACAACATGACTTTAAATCTCTCTTGGCCCTTTGTAATAAATGTTATAGTTTAAGCAAGCAGTGTCTTTCCATTAAAACTATAAACTTCAGTAGAATAATTAAGACTGATTTAAAGTAAAATTAAGTTTGACATGTGGCAGGTGAAGCAGTGCTATTAATTTCAACTGCATATTTGGCAACAATAGACGAGATAAAATGGGGGGCATGGGTAAAGAGGGCAGAGCTGTAAGTCCTTTCAGGCTCCTGGTGAAGTTGAGGGTGGAGAATTAAGAATATTTCAACTCCTTGTGAGCTATATACTGTCATTTGCCTTGTAAGCATGAGACAAAGACTTGCATCTATTCTCCTTGATGGTCATACAAAGCGGCTATTATCTGTAATGTACTGGATCCAAGGTAAAAGGGGGAAAAGGGGAAATGAAGATTTAGAAAGATGTCCCTTCTCATTCCTTCAGGTTTTTTTTATTATTTCAGGTTTTTTATTATTATTTTTACCTTTTATTTAAAGCAATAGCGTATTTTTCTCATTAATTCTATAATTTCTACGCTGCCCATCTTTGGAGTTCCCGTAGAAGTCTTTGCCATTATTCAAGGAGAGTAATTTTTCTGACTGTTTTTGGATGCAAAGATGACAGAACATCTTCAAAACTGTCTATGGGCAACAAAAATGCATTCTAAGGACTACACTAGAATCCATTTTCAGGCTGATTTCTGATTTCATATCAAATTCCAGCTGAAGCCTAAACCTGAGTAAGACCAGCCTGATCGAGTGCCCATATCTAGTAGAGGCTAGTTTGGGTGTGAACCTACATTGCATCGTCCACTGAGATTATCAAAAAGGTCTCATTATTATAGTCATCAACTGTCTCATTTCCTGCCAAGGAATATTGGTGTGAACTCTCTCCAGAGTCCATCAGTGCCCTTGATCCTGAGAAATTACTGTTGAGAAATAGAAATAATTATGTTCTCCTCCTCCAACCCAGATGTGGTATACATATCTTGACAGCTTTTCCTGTCCGACGTCAGCCAAGGGAGTGAAACACTAGTACCCAGGGAAGGATTTCCTTTTTGGAAATCAATAAATTCTAATTGCCAATCATGCAAATAAATATGCCTTGCTGGAGCAATGTTGGAGTCCACCAGGACAGAGCCACATTAACTCATTGAGGAAACTCCATCCTCTGATTGCAGATTGAAGTGAATGAAAATGTCTTTTAGGGGACCCTGCCACCCTGGTTCTGGTGATTGAATTCTAATTACATACATATTACTTTTATCATGCTTATTAATGACAAACATATCAACCTTCCCACCGGAAAGTGAACTAAAAATCCAATTTGAATAAAGAATTGCAAATGCCCTGTGTAAAACACTGCACACAAAACAAACCAGATGTTTCAAGCTGTACAGGGAGAGCTTTACGGAGCAGCTGGGAGAGGTTTTTTTTTTTCCATCAGCCATTGGTAAAGATATACATTGCCAGCACGCAAACTGCTTCCATTTTTAATACTCATATAATTGGTTTACTCCTGCAACCAATGCAATATTAAGTCAAAAGGAGTGGAGTAAAGGAAAACAATGATATCGGTCAAAGTTTAGAAAGGTCACGGGGTTTGTGGATGGGGAGGAGAGTGGAGGAGGATAGAGGTTATTTTTCCCCATAAAGCTTTCTTATTTACTGCAAGGTTGTGAAGTTTGGAAAAAAATACTAATAAAATTTATTGCCAGGGGTTGTAAGAAGATCATACCTTGGTTCTATTTTCAGCTCCAAACAGATTATAGGACAATGGAGCATAAATGGAAATTAAAACAGATTTAGAACAGACGTTAGGAAGCACTTTTTCACATCGAGGATAATAAATGTGTGGAATGGCCTATCAGGCAAGGTTGTAAAGGCAAAGACACTGGGATCATTCACGCAACAACTTGGGAAATAGCGCACTAAAATGGAATGAGTCTGGATGGTGAGGCGGCCTCTGTTTAGATTCCTGGGATGCTTCAAGTCTGCATGTTTGTTTCCTTTCCTTTTCAATTGATAATTTCAGCTGTGATTTGTTGTTGTTTCAAGCAGGTTTGTCAATCGCTTTTCCTGTGAGGTGGAAGATTGCTCTTTATTTCCATAAGGGACCCCCTGATCGCTTGTGACAGGGTGTGCAGAAGAGGAGGACCCACTCTTGGAAGCCAGTCCTGTCCCTTGCAAGATCCTGAGCAGAAAGTGGACATCTTTCTCTCTTTGAGAGTGGATTATACAAGTCCTTCATTTCAAGGTGTATTCCTATTTTGCCTTACTATTCATGCTCTCCACAAGAGTCTCAGAGTAGAAGTGTGGATGTGGTGGGAAGGAGAAGAGGAATAATGCAAGCCAGAGACCAATAATTTAGCATGCACCTTCCTGCTCTTCAATCCTTGGGCCATCTACATCTCTACCCAGCACGCTTTCCAGGCACACAAGACAGAAACATGCTTCACCTACAGCATCACAGAATTGTAGGGGTTGGAAGGGACCTTCAGAGATCATCAAATCCAACTCCCTCTGCCAAAGCAGGCTCACCGACAGCAGGCTGGACAGGAACAATTTCAGGCAGGTTCTAAATAGAGAAGGGGAGTCCGCAGCCTCTCTGGGCAGCCTCTTCCAGCGTTCTGCCACCCTCAAAGTAAAGTTTTTCCCTGTATTCAGACAGAACTTCCTGTGTTCCAGCTTGTGCTTTGAGTGACTTCCCCCTGGAGCTGACTGAAGATATGGGAGACCAAGGCAAGGGAGCACTGAAAACTCCTGAAAGTTCACTGAGTTTAACCATGGCCAAGTTGTTAGACAGGTGAAGGATCTACTTTTAAAAGCTGCCCCTTGCACGCTGTGACAGGTCAGCGTAGGTGCAACCTCTGTGTAAATACCAGTGTTCTCCAGAGGCATTACAACTGTTTGCTGGAGCTTCCTTGGGTCAGGTTATTAACCAACATTAAGAGATTTCTGCAGAGATGCACCCAGATAGTCTGGTCTCACAAGATAACACAAATGACTTACTAAATATAAAGCGACTAAGCAGTGAGTCATAGTCTGGGACGTCCATGTCTGTTATTGTGTGTACATACTGTAATAGCATATTCCAGCCAAGGATTTCAATGTGCTTTAAAAAATAAATTATCGTGACAAAGCTTCTCTAAAAGAGATAAAACTTACACAAGAAGAAGGTCAGAGCCAGAAAGAGCGAGGGATTTGCCCAAGGTCACCACACTGGTGAGTAAGTCAGTTGCGGAGCAATTATGGGAATCCCACTCTGCAGCCCATGCACTAAACATGCTCATCACAAATAATGTACAGAAAAAATGTATTACCTCTCTCCTGTATGCACTGTAATGTAATCATATGTGTGATATTATTTTATTTATTTAGGATAGGGTATAACAGGAATCTGACTGAAGAAATCACACCTCTGCAGAAGAACCTAAAAAAATACATATTGGCAGCTTCTCAAATAAACAAGAATGCCACTAGAAATAGGTAAAGGCACAACCTTTCAGCAATGAAGGTAATTGATGGCTTTTAAGAAGAAGAAAAAAAAAGGAGAGAAGGGTTAGATGACAACTCAGTTTCCCTGGAAGTACACCACCACCAAATTTTATTCAAAGCCACTGAGTTTATAGGAGATTTATGACAACATTGGAATCAGAAACAATTGTATTGATCACACCAGAACCAGAGAAATTGTATTGTCATATTGATGTCAGTTTTAAGAGAAATAAGCTGACTTACCTACCACCTGTATCTTGCTGGGAAAATCTCTCTCTGATAAATCAAATCTAAGCGTACACACCTTTTGCCAGCTTGATCAA
Organism: Thinocorus orbignyianus; assembly: GCA_013400375.1. Classification (NCBI taxonomy): domain Eukaryota; kingdom Metazoa; phylum Chordata; class Aves; order Ciconiiformes; family Thinocoridae; genus Thinocorus; species Thinocorus orbignyianus. The sequence goes on from VXBW01000458.1 coordinate 931,494, forward strand.
TATAGTATTCACATGCATCAGTAAAAAACGCAAGCTTTTTCATCTCAAAATAATAACTCAGTTTACATCCAGGACTGGGATTCTAGAAAGTGGCAAATCACAGTATCCTGTGTCACTATTGTGTTGCAAGAGGCTACCCAAAGGGTAATCCCAACAAAGGCTTTCCTTCTAAGTTTCTCCTCTTTGGTAACTTAGCAGAACCATAACCAGCCGACATCCCCATAACTCCAGTAGCCACCCTGCAACATCCACAGGATTTGTGGGGTTCACTTGCACGTGAGATGTGCCCACGCCAAAGTCTTTTTGATCTGAGGTAGCAGGAACAGCATTCAAACAGTCCAGTGACTGAACAGAGACCTGATCAAAATGCACAGTCGGTTGTTGGTTTGTGCTGAGGGAACATTTGGCCTGAGTGGGCAAAGCAAAGCGAGATGCTCAGGGCTGGTTACAGACCTGACTCCTGCATGCCGTGGTGGCAACAGCACAGAATGTCCTTTTTTTAAGAAATCAGACCTGAAAAAAATCCCACATGTGTTTCTTGTTTTCAACCTCCACCCCTTAAAGCCAGATTTTTAATTTCTTTTTTTTTTTTTTTTTCTCTTCTCAATAAAACCATCCCCTGCATTTACCAGTAGCTATTCCAGAGCCTGAAGTTAGACTAATGACATCCACTAGCAGCATTTTATCCGAATGCAAGGGAGGCCTTTTTGCAGAGCATCTCTTGCACCAAGCGTAACTCCCCCTGTATCATTAGAGTCGGGGCCGGTGCCCCGTGTTTACGGCAGAGGAATGCCGATGAGGGGCTGGAAGTCCTCATTGTCAGCCTGCCACTGACTCTCTGTGTGACTTTGGAATTAAACACAATTTCCCCATGGCTCGCTGTGTCCCTTTTTGTCAAAGCTGAGCCACACTGACAGAGGGTGATGTGTGGGGGAGGTTTATACTACCACTGCAATTTCATGTGCTATCCGTATCCTGTGGACAAATAAATACATTCACTTCTAAGGACAGTCAGTCTGTGCCATCCATCATCACTATAGACACATAGAGGGGAAAAAATGGTTGTGAAATACGCCCAGAATTTGAGCTGGTTTTGATACTGGTGGATGAGAAGCCATTTCTTGGTGCAAAAGAGCTGAATGAAAAGCTTGAAACTGTGTAATAATTATAAGACTAGCAAAGAGGGGTTCCCTTTCAAGATCATCTATGCGTTTACTGTGTTATCATTTCTAATTCATATTAATCAGAGGGTTCGTGAACTCGTAACTGAGAGCCATTTGCAGCATAAATAACTTTATCTGGCTTCTAAAAATACACATATTAAATATGAAACAATAGGGTTAAATCTAAGCAATATGTTTAGGTAATTAACCTGCTGTTTCCACAGATTAATTTAGTCTGTACAGGTGGTAAGACAGTGCCCACCACTGTGGCATGAAAACACTGATCAGAGTTTAGGAGGCCAAAGAAGAAAAAGAAGCTCTATAAATTCTGTTTCCTTTTCTGGCTGGTAGGTAATTATTAAAAAGGCAGAACCTCTGGATAATTACACTGCAATAGCTCGGTAACTGCAGCATATTTACAGTCACTCTCTAACGACAGGTAACCCACACGCTTTTCTCACTTGGTAGTGATTTGCCAAGTGGAAGCAAACCCAATTTGAGTCCTGCTTTTGCATCTTGGTGCAGCCTCTTTGCCCTGTTGTTCCACGGCTCCAAACAGCAGCCTCGGACTGTCAATATCTTCCCTGCCATGGTTTACACTGGTAATTGTTATTATATCAGACCATGAAAATTGATGGTGATAACACACTCTCTAGGAAGGCTCTATACATGTCAGTTATTCAAAATATGTCTCATTAAATAAATATTTACAAGACTTTTGTTATTTAGCTTATAAACTGTTTGGACTGAGGCAGCTTTTGAGCGGTTGAAGAGCGTTCCAAAGAGTTACTGCAGATTAATCCATGTAAACCACACCACTGTGCTAAAAATTGCTATGGTGGCTCCTAACTGCCAAGTCTATATCCTTCCAGCCTAAGAAATACAGGACATATTTTCCTTTGTAATAAAATCTCTCGATAAAAGCAATAAAAAAATACTAGTCCAGAACATGTGATTATCCTGGGGGGGTGGAGGGGAATCATACCCATGGGATGACAGGGAAGTTGGCTCATTCTTGTGGCTGGGAGAATGGATAAGGGTTCAGATTAACTGAGCTACAGAAATAGGGGGAACCTTTAAACAAAAAGAGGGAAGAGGAAAGCTATTCAGTGAATAATCTAGTAATAGCAGCTATTTAGTTAACGGCATAGTAATAATTCAACAATAATCAGTCATCCCCAAAATGGGTTTTATTTTGTCCTGGAAAAAGCCAAAGGACAACGCCAACAAAACAAAAATGGGGAAAAAAAAAAAAAAACACCAAAAAACAAAAACAAGCCAAACAGCCCTGTTTCTTAACTTCAGATGTCTCTGCCTTTTCAAGACCCCCAGATCAGCGCTATACAAGGATTTCGAAATAGCCAAACTAATGAGGCTACATAAGGCAATAATGATGAGGCTCTGGGAGCGCAGACTCTTTTCACTCCTAAAGATTTCTCCTCAGCAAGCCAAGTTTCCTGGCGTAAAACCCAGAGAGCAGGGATGTTTTCCATACTCACAGGGTCAGGCTTGTGAGTGTGTGTGTGCATGTCTCGAGGTCTCACACTGTGCCTCAAGCGGAGTCACCCAAGAAGCAGCAGCGCTTTTCGCTGTGCCGGACGTCTCCGGAATGCCGGTTTTCCACGAGAGGGAGCAACTCACCAGCACAAAAAAAAAAACCAACCCCTTTTCCCAGACCAACCACCAAATTCACTCAGAGCTCTCAATTTATACAGCTGACAGCCACCTTGATTTTTATCAGTTCTACTAGATTTGAGAATCATATACCCATTACTGATTTTTCATGCCTACAGTCACACTGGCTGCGAGTGTATTTATGCATATCAGGGGAGAGTTAAAATGGACATCACTCATTTAGAGAAGTGATCCCTTCAATAAAAAGGAAACGTTCATGTTTCCAGCTTTGCAACAGCTGCTGGCCTAATTATTAGGATGCAAAAATGATGGATTTACCAAAGCAATCAACTGAAGGCTTATTCTGTTGGTGCCGAGAGGAGGGGGCCTCAGCGCTGTTGGGGAACTTGAGCTGGGAGGGAGGTAATTCCAGATTTGCCTGAAGTGTGCTACCCGTGGAAGGTACTGGCTGCTATTCAAGCTTCCTTTCCCCACAGCCACCCCTCTTCCTCCCTAACAGGAGAGTCGGGAAGCAAAAACAGCTGTCAAAAAGGGTTCAATGTTATTGATAAGCCCTTTGTGTCAACCGAAGCCCCTCCACTGGCAAGTCCAAACAAAACAGTTCAAAATCTGCGTATCGGTGGAAAAACATGTTGGGCCGCATGTGGAATAAAGCAACAAGAAGTGAGTGCGAGTGTAACAGTCACAGTCGATTTTTACAAATGACTGTGCAATCCGTGGAGGAAATCCCCTGAGGGACTCGAAGTTGTAGTCTTGATCCCTTCCCCTCCCCAGGCCCCCTCCTCCCCCGGCCAGCAGCCAGGGCAGCTCCTCTCCCATTTACAGATCAGCTCTGGCAGAGCTGTTTTTTCCCTTTTCCCAGCTTTTCCTCACTTTTTTTTTTTCCCCCTATGTCCTTGCATTCAGAAAAATATTTTGCTTTCTTCTTCCAGACTATCGCATTTTAAGCATGTATGTTGAACCACAGGAGAAATGGAAGTGGTTTCTTCCCCACTGCCTGTTGTCCATGTAGAGGACACTGAACAGGCATCACAAGCATAGCTGGAAAGAGGTTTGGTCACAAGCTTAGGTTCTTGTCAAGGGTTTCATTGCTCTTCCTGGTCTGATGGGCTCAGGTTCGGTAGTCACAGCTAAGTCCTGCGTTGGATTTCAGAAACCTGGCTTGCATTTGCACCTTTGCATTTTGGAGGGATAATTATCTTGTTTCTCCTTTGGCTTTCTGTAATCTTGCCTCCAAGGTAGAAAAGGGCTGATGTGCCACAGAGTCAATAAAAAGGTGACCAAAGCTGTGATGCTGGATTCTTTTTTTATAGTGAAAAATGGTCCAGTTAATAGTACCAGTAAGCTTGTGACCTGATCTATAGGACATATGCAGCATAGATGGATTTGGAGCAAGCTCCCGCAAATCATGCCTTTCTACACAGAATGACTAGGAGCTGCACTGATTCAGAAAAGGTAACTTTCGTTTGCAAGTAATATTCATTTTTATATAATCTCACCCTGACCCAACCCACAGTCAATGCAAATGTCAAAATACATAAGAAAGTACATTAGAGCATTTGCTTCCTAATGGAAAGAAGAATAACTCTGTTGTCTCCCAAGAAAAACTGGAAATGTGAAACTCTTGGTCCTATTTTGCATATGACATTTTCTCAGACTGTATCTTTCAGAGAAACAGAGTTGTGATGTTTAAATCAATAGCCAAACTTAGTGTTAATTTGAAAATTTATTTTCCATCCTTTGGACTTAATAGATATCTTTCAGCATTCGTGATTCCAGACTGAAGAGTCCTAACAGGCATCTGGGGACAATCCCTGCCCTGTGTGCGTGTCTGTGCATTAAGGGTCACAAGGCATGTCCAATACATTAAGACCATGACGGTTACAGCCCAGCTATGTAGGTTTGACTCCAGTTCAAGCTACAACAGCAGCAGCTCGGGAAGTCTGGAGTTTAATCACTGGTGTGTCAGCCAGGATGGCAGACGTCACCTTGCCAGCAGTGGAAATCATGTGGCCTTTTATTCTGTCGCTTATTTTTATCCTTCTTTCAGCATTGCAGTATATGGCAGCACAATATGTTTGCAGTGCAAATGCTGGTCTGTGGTAAGCAGACTGATGCAATCCAAACACATTTGACACTTTTTATCCTGCACGGTGTCAAGTCCCAATGAGATTTGTCACATGCAAAGTAATTTATGAGTCGTCCTTGTTATTTTATGTATCAAGAACCCTTCATAAGAGTCATGCAACACTATAAGCTTAACCGGATTCCCCTAGGACAAAATCATGATCTAAAATAAGGGCTGGAAATGTCTGGCCTTCAGCTTGTATTGAGATGAAATGGCTTAACCAGGAATTGTTTCTGATAATAAAAATCCCACACACACCAAAGAAGAGCCAAAAGAAGAGGTCATGTATGTAGCTGAAACTACACTTGTTGCCTGATTCATAGTCATCTCCACCAAAGAGTGCTACAAGAAACCATGCTATGGAGCTGTGTTTGGCTCCCATGTCGTTGAAGTCATCCTGGTGGTTTTAGAGAGAAAAGGGTGGAGGCTGAAGGGAATATATCTAAAAATTATTGACTGTCAAAGAAATACACCATTTCTTTCTATAAGTATAAGGAATCAAGTGCTGAAACATTTGCAAGAACCAACAGCTCCTGTTTCCTCACCAGGGGACATGCCATCCACTGTCAGCAACTCAACAAGTTTCTGGGCAGGCTCTGTAATCTTCAAAACCTCATTGCACTCAAACACAGTGTTATTCAATACTGCTATCTAGCTTTGAAAGAATAAGGCCATGCATTCCCGTGTAAGCATAAATTAATGGTTGGTTGTATGTATAGAACTACTGCTACCTCACACACTACCCCAGAAGCATAATATGAACAAACTCATTCAGGAGTTATATTGTAAATTTAAGTTTGAACATTTCTAAAGTGTGATGCTTATGTTGCACATGCCTAGTCCAGAAAATCTGATCCATAATGACCAATTTAGAAAACAATATGCAAAATGTGAACTTGAGTATATAAAAATTTCCCATTTTTAATGTTTGGGCATATTCCTAATTAAGGAAGAAGGGAGGGGGGGGAGGAAAAAAAAAAAAAAAAGTGTGCTAACAGCCATCATTACCTAAATGTTGAAATTATTAAACTGACAAAGGAATGAGTAGCTAATGTAAAGGTTGGAATAATGTATTTAATGTAATTAATCTCCCCATGTCTTGATAGAGCCAGGGCAGGGGCCCTAAATCAATGTTATGTTTGAGGTGTGATGTAGCACAAAGGTACAAAAAGTTAAGGATAGAATGTCAGCCTTAACTTTAAACATCCTTTTATTTGTTAGACTGTATAACATAACACTAACCTTACTTAAACGTTGTATTTGGTGTGTTACAAAAAACCGTCTCGTGTAAAAGGAGGTAACTGAGTAACATCCAATCAGTCACACAAACAAAGACGACTTTCTTGCAGTCTTCGAAAGGGCTTTTGGACACGGCTTTGTTAAATACCGGTAGCAAGGATTCACAATTGGCCTACCTGTATTAATTAATTCTCAGCGTCCAGACCCATCCAGTGCCAGCCTGATTAGATTTTGGATAAGCAGCAGACATCTCTCTGCTTTCCCTGGTTGTGGCTCGAAAACCTTCTGAATTTCACAGCCTCTGGAAGCCGCTTGTAACAGTGTTTAATAAAGTTCCCTTTCAACACAAGGTAGAAAGAAGAAAGGGACAGGTCCCAGCAGCCCTTTTCATGGCTTCATTTGCATATTGGGTTAGGCTACTTAATAGTCTCATTAGCACCATCTGTTGGGAACCCGTTAATAATGCAATCCAAAAGGTAATGCTCTTTGAGATGTGAGGAATCACAAGGACAGATCCATAACATGGCCAGGTTTTATTTGCAGGCCAGTTAGGTTTCAGAGATCCCTGGTTTGACTATACTGTGACCTTCCAACTGTATCATCAGTTGCAACCAAAAAAAGCTCAGAGCACTTTACTGATTCTTCACTCACCAGAGACCATGAAGTTGCCACGGGACTTTGAACCACCAAATTTAGAGCAAGCAGAAAAATGCTCATTTGCTTGCAGGAGCAGCCCAGCACTTCATGGCACTGTTTTTAGAAGAATACTCTTAGACCAGGAACATGTTAAAAGAGGCCACCCAAGCCTTATGACATGTAGCAGCTTTCCAAACCAGGTGGCCTGCTACAGCAGATGTGTGGGTGTCCTCCAAACCTGTTAACTCACGCACACACAACACAGGTGCCAGCACATGGTTGAGCAAACTGGAAGGGTGAAAGAGCTGGGGAGTTTTCAGTGGGTAAACCCAAAGTACCTCTTACAACAACAGCAAAGTATATAAGCTGGGAGACTTCTGAAAATGTTGACATTGCCAAATTATTATTGGCGTCCAAATCAAATGTCACTGCTTGGTTTGTTTTTACAGTTGGCCAACCTCAGGATGGAGATTTAAATACCAAAGGCAAGGCTGCCTTCTCAGCCTGATGTAAACCGGACTTCACCTACTGGTAGCCAAGGGAGTGGTGAGTGCACTGGGCAGAGCACACACGCACGTCTGAAATCATCGCATTGCTAATGGAGCCAGTGGAGGTCACCAGGGGTGGTTTTGCTCTTCACCCTTCCAATTTCATCTCTCTTTGAGCCCTATTCCATGTTCAATGGCTTATCCTTCAGCATTAAGTTACATGGGAGAACTGGTGAAAATATTTCACATTCATTCTTTCAATACAGGTGGTTATGCTATTAAATGCAAATTAATACAAATTAATATGAACCAGATGAATTCCTTCCTTTCATTCTGGATTCTTTCCCTTCTAGCAAGCCCTATTCTCCCTGCTCAAACCTCCTGGATTCCTATTATTTTTAGATATTGTGCTAGTAGGTAAATTTGGAATCCAAATCTACCCCTGGAGTATTGATTTTTCTGGATCAGTTTCATTTTCCACTAACTAATATATCAGCTTCATTTTTGCTTGCACAACCAGTCTGAGCTAAGGTGTGTCAAGAATGGAAGCCTGAACTTCTGTTTCCAGTGCTGGATTTAAATCACACATATTATTGCCTAATAAAAAAATGAGGTTTTTTTTTTTCTTGTTTTTTTTTTTTCTTTCTTTTTTGGCAAAATGTTTAGTGGTTTCTAAATTAATCTGAGCATGATGTTCAGTTCCAGGGCCCATTGTTGACTTCTTTCCCAGCCTCTCTTTTTCTGGAATTCTCCTTTTTAGGCGAGAACAGCTGTGCTCTTATATCTCTGCAATGTGGCCGTGTTACAAAGGTGAATACTTTTGCATTTGTTCCATCACTTTCTGTTTAATTCAAAACTAATTGCTGATACATTTTTGTAGGGCTTCTGGGGCTTAGAAATTATGGGATGAGGTTAGCACAGTAGTTCTGTTTTGTTCATAAAAGAATGTAGAATGGATTTGTTTAAAAAAAAAGTTATCTAAATTACTCACAGAAGGTTCAGTACAGGCTATTTAAGGCCTCCATCCTTTAATAGGATTCATTTGCATTATGGCAAGGCCTAAACGGTTCTAATCTAGACGGATGCCCCTCTCTTTGCATCCCTGTGCAAAGACATAAAAAGATATTCTCTGCCATACAGCTTTCGCAGGCTAAATATATGACAGAGGTAGAAGAAATTGAGATGTAGACAGATGAAACAGCTGATGCAGCAGGTTAATGGAAGATGTGCTGCTTTCTGGTTTATGATGTTGTCTCTGGATCAGAGACAACTTGAATCAGAGGAGAATTTTATGTGTGTGGTGGTACCTTTGTGCATACTTTCTGGGAGAAGAAAATAAGAAGGCTCCATAATCCTTTACATGCCCTGCAACTGATGTGGCCCTTCTTGGAGAAAGCTGTCTTGGTTGTCCAAAGAGAGCAAGCAAATCCAAATATTCACAGTGTTTTTGCCAAAGCCGCGTGCTCCACAGTTGTTGTTTCTTCGTATCCAAAGAAATGTGAAGCCAAACTGACTTGTGTGAGGAATATATGTGAACTCAGGTCTTTTCACTGAGTGGAAAATCTGAAAATACAGGAAAAATTCTATTTTAGGGTAAACAACGGAAAAATCTGAAACACTGATCAAAAGCATTTTGGGAAGGGAAAGGTGAAAGGAGGATAGATGGAAAAGGAGTTAGATAAACTTTTCCAACTTTTTTCTTTGTCTCTCTCCCCATATATACATATGCATGTTTCTTTCCAATAAGTGTGGGAAAATGGACAGATACTAAAATATTTCAAACCTAGATATATATAAAAAAAAAATTACTTTAACATTTTTGATTCAGTCCTGTCTGTTTTTCTCAGTCAAAATCATTTATGAAATATGTCCTGAACTTGCTTTTAGCATTAATGTCCCTGGATCTTAATTAGACATGCAGCTATTACCTACCAAAAAATCATTGTCCCCCTTGATGCACGCTGGCAAATTCCAACTTCCACAGAAGAGAAGGACTTCTAAAATACATTTTTGTTCTCTTCACAGAACATTTTTTTTTTACATTTAGTGTGCTTTACTGCTTAATAACATATTTATAAGGGCTCCCCTACCTGTCTCTTTCTGGAAATATAAAACACATGTAGCCACCTGCAGTCTGCAATACTAGTATTTACAAGCTTATTTAGGGATTGCAATATTTTGCCTACAAGTTTGTTCTGTATTTTTCATTTCCAGCTGCTAATGGCTCATAGAAAGTAGACGATCTAGAGGTAAAGGTGTGACTTAACCACATACTATAAAACTCTGAAAGTCCCCACTGTACTTTAATGTAAAGGAAATTCACTTTTCCCCAGGCAGTAACGTTTATTATATCTGCATATGCTCTAGAGCTCCAGTGACTCTGTTTAGGTGACACAGCAGAGTTAAAGACACTGTTCAATGCTGCTGAAATCAAATGCTGCACATTACCCATCAATGTCCCACACCCCTGCTGCAGAATTCCAATGTCTTTGAACAATTTGATTTCTACCCTTTTCTTTTTTCTTGGTTTTGGGACCGTGTCCATTCAAACCAATCATCTGAGTTTAAATGAGGAAAGAAAAAGCATCTGAGTGAATAAAAAGACACCAGAGAGTAAGGAACAGGCAGATCTTTCCTCAGAAGTGAAAGTCAATGGAATGGATTTCCCCACAGGAAGTTGTAAAATTTTATTCAACACTAAAATGGACAACTCATTAGCAGAATACAGCACAGGGATCTATCTGTTCTGTCAATATGGGACAGACTAGCAGTCTTATTTCATATTTCTAACATGCTGAAAATTATGAACTTCAGCAGATAAATTTCACTGAAATTTTCATCAAAATTTCAGAAAAGTGTATCTAATGCTAAAAAAGTTCTCATGATGGCAGTTGTCAGAGGAACCACTTAAGCAAACTGTCCTATATAATTTAGTTGTCATCACTATCCCTAAGGTGTATGTCAGACAAGAAGCCAGACCAAGCTCTTTCATGTTTCAGGTCTACCTGGTAGCTCTGACCACTGCTCTTGTCCTGCTGAGTTCATCCATAAGAGACTTCAAAAATCTCCATTTTGTTCTAACACAGAATAAGAACTTCTTTTTTAATCACAAATGTAATTGTCTGAAAGGAGAATTATCTCCATTACTGCTCTGTTTGGGAAATATTATCCTGAATAAAATGAGTAGAAGTTAGTCCAGTACTATGAAAAAAAGTCTGCCTGAAAGTGTAATTTAAGGATATAAAATTTTCAGGAGGATCATTGCTAGACATTTAGGCAAAACTTTTAAACACATCAACTTAAACATCTTCTTCATATTCCTAAAATTAATATATTCCTTGAACATCAGAGGAATCTTGTTAAAAGAACTTTCTCATTTGAAAAGTCTTCCTAATTCTCATTGCATATTTAAGTTTGTATGTGTGTTTTAAATATCTGTACTGTCCTGGTTTCCAGCAGGGACGGGGTTGATTCTCCCCTGTCTCTATCTGGCACAGCTATTCCACCCCATGTGTGCCAGGCCCAGGGGCAGCAGGGAGCCAGCCGGGGAGCAGAGGGGCCACAACCGGGAGTGGGTGTGGCGACGTCACGGCGTAGGCATATATATGGGTGGGCGGCACTCGGGTGCGTCTCAGCGGCGTCGGTGGCCGTCGGGGCGGCACGGCGCGGGGTGCGGTTGGTATTGTACTGGTGTTTGTCTCCTCCATCTGTGTTACTGTTTCCCTGCAATACCTGCTGTTCTGGTAAACAGTTTTTATCTCAACCCCCGAGTCTGCCTTTTCTTTCTCATCCTCTCCACACCGCTGGGGGGCGGAGCCAAGGGACTGCCACGTGGTGCTTTTGTTGCCGCTAAGGCTAAACTGTGACAGTACGTATAGACACACACATATATAGTGAAGTATAAGAACAAACACCAGTTGATAAAAAAAGGTACTGAAAGATAGAATAACTTCTTGTGTTGCATGCTGGGGAAAAAAAAAGAAAAATAAAAGCAAAAAAAAAAAAAGGTTGTGCTCTCATTTCTGCAAGCGTATATCCTGGGGAGTTCAGCTAACTTCCAGGAGAGCAAAACTTCCTATTCTCTCGGTAGTTTCACTGATGTGCTAGTTTCATTGGTCCTTCATAATTTGTGTTAGAGCAGGTCATTGTCATCTCTTTCTAATTCTTCGACATTTTGATGTTTCACATGATTTATGATTATGGCTTTTTTTTTTAATATTTTTATGTATCAATAGTTTGTAGTTTACTAAGTGATATTTTTGCTGCTCTTTCAGGATGATCATGTTTCCACATCAATTTCTAGTAAATTTTCCGGTTTCCTTGATCATATTTTCTATCTTTCTCTCTCATGTTAGTGGGTAGGATGTAGTAGACTTTACAGATGTTTTTCCTTTGGATATGTATAGTGCAATACTTATGTATAATTAGTCCATCTGACTGTTCAAAAGAATTCTGACCTTCTAAAGGCAGTCATAGATTTTGTATAAGTCATTGCAACATGCTGCTTACAATGATGGGGTTTCTTTTCAGATCCACGATATTCTACAGCAGCTGTAAAAATGTTGTTTCCCCTCAAGATATTTTTTTTCTTATATATATATTTTTTCTTTTAATACTGAACCTTCTTAAAAGTTGGATTGGATCTGTACTAAGTTTTTCTTTGGATATGTTTTCGTACATTACAATCAATGTATTGCACCTCTTTCATCCACTTAAAAAGTCCAGTGCTTGCTGATAGCCTCAGGTCTATAAAAATGGAATGTCCTTTCCGATAAGGTTAATTAACAGCTCTGCTTGAGTGGCTTAATTGAGTATAAATTTCCTATTATTCTTACACAGCTCCAAAGGATTCAATTTCTTTCTCTTTTTTTTTTTTTTTTTTCTGGGGGGAGCATTATCTTACATTTTTGCCTTTTTCATTTCCATTTTGTCCTTTCCAATTTGTTTGAAACCTGGCTTAAGGAATAGAACAGCAGATCAAACTCCCTCCAGCATGGATCCCACAGAACTGTTGCCTACATATATCATCTATGTTTTAGGTTTGAACTCCCAAATATCATACACAGTTGTACCTGATCGAAAAATATAGCCTTTGAGTCATTTTGATGGCACCACATATGGACCAACAGAAGACCTACAAACTTTACTCCTACTGTGACCATCATGGTCATAATGACATTTCTATGAAGAGTGCTAGATGGGACCATGACTCGTAGATTCAAGTGTCAGTTTGACTCCTTGTCAGTTTGACTCCCTGGTTTTCACAAAACTCAGCAGTTCTGCTTCTGATAATATTGTTCAAATTACTCATTGATAGCATAACTGTGGGATTCCATTCCTTTCTTTAACACTACCTATAGGCATCTTGTTTCTGGTTATTTACAGCTCTTCTGGGGTTTGAACAAGTTTTTGCCTAAAAAGCTGGGGCTTCTCTTAGCTGCATTCTTAGCACATAAAATCACTTCGGTTTCTATCATCTGGAATGGGGCTGCTGTATGAAAGGCAGTCAAGCAGGTTCAAAGAACTGGATGACTTTTTGGAAATTGAATCTTTGTCTCCTTAGGGACAAATATTTCTGTCAAAAAAGTTTGTCAACAAGTTTTGTAAAACAAAGATGTCTAAGAGTGTGGTCCCTAACTCACTGAAATTGTTAGTTACCTTTCCAACAAGTTAAAAGTATTCAAATTTTCTTTCCTTTCCTCCTTTTTCCACTTTTTCAACTGTTTCTTCTGAGGAAAAATGAGAATAATAGTAATAACAAAGATAAATGGACAATGGGAATCATTCACTCCTCCTTTCCCTTCTAAAATCAAACTTGAAGCTTGCAGATGTAGAAATACAGGAAACTAAGAGGGTCAGTCAGGCTCACTTTACATCCAAATACTGCAACCTGGTCACAGACTGAGCCAAAATCATCTTGTGGATGACCACCACCATCTTGGATGGGCATGACCTGAGACTCAGGGATCCCAGTCCTTCTGAATGGCTACTTCTGTGAACAAACTTCAACATCCACTGTCCAAAGAGAAAGAAATGTAATGATCCATACAGTCTTGGAATAGCCTTCAAAATACTATTTTCTCTTAGCCAAGGATTTTAAGCCCATCTACTTGACTGTAGCTATCTCAACTTCCACTGATTCCTTTGAGCTTAGATGACCTTACCAGAGTTACCAGAAATAAAATGGCAGCTCAAAGAATTAACTTTCAGGTTAACAGTTTTAATAGTGAGCTCTCTGTTTTCTATACCTTTTTCCCCACAATGTGCAGAAGGAGGCTATAGTCTGAAGCGGGATCAGACATAGTCACTATCCTAAAGCTATTTTCTCCATGCATGTACTAGACTAAAGAGAAATACACCCAACTGGTATAGTAGCAGTATTTTTCTTCAGGGTTTCTTGGTGCAAATATCAGGTACAAGAATGAAGCTGAAACAGTTTTCACATGTCACCAGACTCAGAGATGAAAGCATCTCCTTATCAATATGCACAGTTTGGGTGCACTTTATTTTTCATGATGTGGCAGTGTAAACAAAAAGCCCACAAACATGCACCAGTAATGTCAATTGGAACATTTGTATTCACTGATTTTCATAACTGACTTGCTTTCAGGAGGCATTTGTATTAATATTTGTTTGATGTTTAGCAAATCTCCCTCTCTGTTCTTCTGATGAAATATTAAATCTGGTTTCTTTTGAAGACATTTAACTGCAGTCTAGTATCTGGCATTCTTTGCAAGCATTTGCAATCCAAAGCATAATGTATAGTTAATATCAGCTCTAGTCTTGCTGCAGGAAAAAGGGTAGGAAAGTTGCCTTCTACTCAGTGGGAGCAGGACCCAGTTCTTCCAGGGAAACATATTCAGTGTGTATCCTCTTCTGCCTCTCTCAGCTCTTCTCAAAAGGTGTGAGTTATATTCTGTAAATTCACAGAGGCATTTAAACTCATGGGGGAATAGTCCCACTACAAACACTGAAATTACTTGCCTGGGTAACGTGTATAACCCAAAGAATTGTATTGAAACTGTCAGCTGATCCTGGAGATACACTGATTTACACCAGGAACAGATCTAATATAGTTTCATTTGATTCAATTTCATCACTTTAGGTCACACAAGTGGAGAGTCTGATACTGTGGAAAGAACTAGCATACAAAGTTTGAAGGAGTTCAGTGACCGCCAAAAACTATGGGAGCTATGAGAAAAGAGAGAAAGATGTTGAAGATGGTAGATAACATCAACACAGAAGACCTGGCATCAACCCTGACTCGCAGTAAAATCCACTGGGCACAATCTCTTAAAATCAGCCCAGAAACAATAATCATGACCCTTGCCAGCAGCAGATTTCACTGGGCACAACATCCTAGCAAAGGGGTAACTGGATTTACATCATGCCTCTGACCCAAACTCGCCAAATTAGCAACCATGGGGATTTAGTTTATTTCCTTGATGTTTTGCATTGCTGAGAATTTGCACTTCATTTTCTGCACAAATGTATAGTTTAACCAGATTCCTATCTTCAGCTTATTATAGAAAGAGAGTTGTGTAACTCAGAAGAGAAAATAAAGTAGAAAACACAGACCAGAAAGGCTGGCCTGCAAACACTAACATTTATCCCTCCCGAACAGCAGCTCGCAATCCTGGTGGCCTGGCTTCAGCTAAGTCAAATATTAAGCTACATTTAATACCGATTGGAGATTTGTTTCCTTAGCATCTTTTTCTCCTCCTTTTTTTTTTTTTTTAATTGTTGTTACTCTGCTTTGCCTGAAAGCTGCAGCATCTCACTGTTTATTATTCCCACTTCAGTCAAACCCTGTCCAAAATTAACACGTTGCATTCTGCAGCTGCTTTCCAGATCCAGTTATGCCAAAATGCAAGGAAATGTAAAACAAACACATGGAAGCTCTTTCAATTTGAAAGAATTTGATCCTGCAAAAGAAATTAAGCAGATAGGCAGTTTTACACTGATGAGTAAGCCTAACCGAACATTTATGAAGTTAATCATCTGTTTAAAGTGAGTGCAGGATCAGGTCCTAGGCGAAAATGAAAAAGCTGCAGTAACAAGTGTATTTATGTTCTGTATTCCTTCTGGACTTTTATTAAGATCAAAGAGCCCTCTGAAAAGCAGAAAAGCAAATAGGTTGCAGATGAACGAACAAAAAAGTTTCTAAGCAATTACTGATTTAAAGAATCATTTTTCGTTAAAACTGCTAGCTTCGTGGCTGGCACAAACAAATAACTGCATAAAACTCAACTTTCCCTCCTAATTTCTCAAAATTCGTAATAAAAATGAATCAGTAATTGAAAGTCAATGGGAGTTAGGCACCTTTTGTGCCTTTGAAAATCTCCCCCAAAGCCTTTTCATCTATGCCTTGCTGTTCTCTGCCTGGTTTTTATGAGGGTTTATTAAGAAGTAGCCATTTGAGACTCCAAACACAAAGCAAAAAAGAAAAAAAAAGAAAAGAAAAGGCAAAAGTCAATAAAACCAGAAAACTAGTTGGTCTGATCAGTGTCAAGTTACATTGTTTTCAACTTGAATTAACTGTAGCCATCAATAAAACTATAGAAATGGGGAAGTCGCTGTTATAAATTAATGATTATTTGCCGTGAGCTTTAACAGGGCTGTGTGGGCCACATTTTATTGTGATGGTTTATTCTTATTTGGTACAACAGTAATTGGGTCTTAAACATGATAAAGCATCCTAAAGGCTGCATTGGTAGCAGAGCTGTCTGCGGCAGGTTTTTAACTCTAGTTAAAGAAGGTTAATCAAAGCTAATGAATCTATTTTATCCATTGCCACAAGTATATCAAAAAAATGTACCACCAGGTGAAGGAGCTAAAATATGAATTGTTCAACTGTGAACACACATTTTCAGCATGGTAATTCTGCCAACCCCTTGTTATATATTGGATATCTTAATAGTTTGCTGCACTTCTACGTCTGCCGCTGCCAGAGGAGGGGAGAGGGCTGACACCTTGCAGAGAAATAGAGAGAGCTGTCTTGCAGCCTTCACTGCTAGAAGAGCAGTGAGGCTGTTGATTTCCCATCCTCAGAGCAGCCTGGTGTTTCATATGACAGCTATAAGGAGCCCCGCAGTAGGTCTAACTCGTTTCACCACACGTTTGTTACAAAGCCCATGGTGCAGAGCTGAACCTGGCAAGTGATGGAAGGTGCCCCCGCTACAGCCGCCTCACGCTCCCCCTCCCCAGAAAACCCTCTCCACCTTCTCTCTTTGCTCTCTTTTCTCCTCCTTTCCCTCTCCCCAGAAACATCCCAGCATTTCTAGTAGTTTTGCAAATCTGGGGATGGAGTTTGGAGGAATAGGGCCAGGACAGCAGATTTCTGTATCTATGTGTTTGCATGCATGGAGAGGAGGGAGCTTTCTGTAATAGCCACCATGCAAGGTTAGAGAAAATTAATTAGGGCAAGATTGCTACCATCCCACTCTGACAAGATATCCTTCCTCTGTTAGTAGCCCCATCGATTTCACGCATAAACTAATGCAGCAAATTCTGGCCCTTAGTGATGCTCAGTCACGCGACGAGGGGAGGAATTTTCCTGGGTACCCTCCAAGCCATCTTTGCCAAGGTGCAATTGCTGCTGCTTAAATTTTGAAGCCACCAGCAAAAGAGAAGTGGCCCAGTCCCAGCCAGCCCCTCCTCTCTCCGGAGATGCCTTCGCAGAATTAGACTGGGAGAGAAGCCCTGAGCACAGGCATACAAATCCCAGTCTGCTGCTGAGGAATCCAGTGGTGGAAGCAGGGAACATTCTATCTGCCCTTGTAATCCTGCAATATCTGCAACTGCACATTGCAATCCCTGCTTTTTTTTGTGTTTTCCTTCTTGTTTTCTTTTTTTTTTTTTCCTTTGGATGAGTTTCCATCTCAGACTGGAACAAGTGGTGAGAGCCGTTCAGGCAGGACAGCCGTGCTCGGTGTTGAACTGACAGAATCTAATTAAAAGGGGAAAAAAAAAAACCAAACATAAAGGCAGATGCCTCCATTCTCATCTGCCCCTGACCGGTACCTTCCCAGTTTCAAAATTTGTAGGTGGGTGAGGGTGAAGAAAAGCGAGGCTGATATAAAGGAANTGATATAAAGGAAGATGCAGCCCTCTAGAAACACAGAGAGGGGAAAGCCCAAGGACTAATTGCAGCCTTGACCAAGGCGAGATGTAGCGCAGGTTCCTGCACATCACCCCCCTGACCAGCCCCCCTCACTTTGGCAAGCACCTCGTCTTCCCTGTGTTTGATTTAAAGCAAGAAAA
>VXBW01000466.1:3740-20732 GCA_013400375.1 Thinocorus orbignyianus
ATTAGTTTGTTATTTAAATCCTAAAATGACTCTGTATCCTACAATTTTATGATCCTTCCTCCAGTCCCACGGAAGGTTTTGTGGAAAGGGAAGCTTCTGGTTTGTGCCCGTGGGGATTTGATGTCAGATCTTCCCGCTCCTCCGGCTGCTGGGGGGTGCAAGGAGCTTCCAAAAACTTGATTGTCTCCCTTTGAGAGGGGAAAAAAGAAGGAAAATAATAAAACAAAAGCAGCAAATTGGCAGTTGAGGTGGGGTTTGCCGGGTAATTAAGCCGGCAATTAAGGCTTTGATTAAAACCTTGGCCTGGTGTGTTCTGAGGGCTCTGCCAGGGTGCAAGAGTTGGTTGTTTGCAAAGAAGTGGCTCTTGAAGGGGGGAGATGATGGGGCTTGTTTTGCTTGGCTGTAACTTCCTGTATTTGCTGAAATCCCCCCCAAAAAATCTCAGGGTTTTGGCTCCTGAGGGATTTAGGGGAGGATTTGGGACAGCCAGGCTGTGCTGGGAGCGTGGGGGGGGGTCTGTGTTAACCCCACTCCGGGCTCCACAGCAGGTAACACATCCCCCAGTTTGTAGTATAAATGTTGGGGGGTTTTGTGTGGGTTTTTTGGGGGCACAGTGTAAAACAGAGTTAATTCCCTCTAATTCACACTCTGCTCCTGGCAGCTACCGGAGTCTTGGAAAACGTTGGGTTTTTTGGGTTTTTCTTTATTTGAGAATGATTCTAAATTACAACCAGGCCAGTTTCTTCTCCCGAAACGTTGTTGTGTGGCCTCCGACGTGCTCGATCAAGGAGATTAAAATAGCTCAGGGAAGGGGCTACTTAACTCCAAAGCCAATTAGCCAGATGCTGCCGTACGGAATTAGGGAGCCCCGGCCCCGAGCAACCCCAGCCACATCCCTCCCGAGAAGCAGATTCCTTGATTCTCCAGGTTTCTCAGCAAAAGCACCTTTTGTAGACTAATAATAATAATAATAACAACAAAAAAAGAAAACCCAGACAAATTTCTCATCATTTCTCATCTTTCCTTTCTCATGGAGAGCTATCAAGTTCCCAAAGTTTGCCCGGATAATCCCTCCAGACACAGCTGGGATGGGTTTAGGATTTGTTTCTCTTTTGGACTTGCCGTCTGTGGAATTGTGAATGTTTTCCTCCTTTCCCACTCAGGTGGAACGTGCTGATTTTTGGGGACATTTAAACCATAATGTGTGTTTCCAGTGGGATTTGGAGACGTTTTCTGGCGGCGGGGGGCTCTGGGAGGAGTTTGGTGGCTCCGGCTGTACCGGGAGGGGTTGTGTTTCTTCCCTGGAGATTCCAGTCAAACTGCAATAGTTTACTTTAATCCTGCAGGGAGATTTTTTTTATTGTTTTGGGTTTTTTTTTAACATTTCTGTGCCGATGTTACTGATGGGCTGCGCCGTGTGAGCCCTTGTCTGAAGGAACTTGCCACCTGGAAGGGGTTTATTTGAGCTTGCCTTAACCTCTGCTGTTCCACCAGCCTTGAAATTTCCACTTGGGATTTTAAAAAAACACTCGTGGGGTTTTAAAAACCACTCCTGTGGTTTTACAGCCCTCTTTGTGCCGCGCTCATTAAGATTCCCAGGTAATTGTCATGCTGAAATGTCCATCCCGAAGGCCCAAACCCCGATTTCGGCGTGAACCGGAGCCGCTCCCGACTCCTTGGCTCTAGATCCTTCATTACTGGCCCAAAGATTAATTGCATCATCAAGGAATGAAGATTTGCCTCTGGATACCCGGCAGACACAACCGTGGGGCTTTGTTTCCTCTCTATTATTTTAATACTTTTGTGGGGGGGGTTCTCTTGCCAGAGAGCAGTTCAGAACCCGCCGCCTCTTGTTTGTTTTCCCCCCAAGACTTAATTACTGTTTATTTTCCTCCTTTGAAGTGGCTAAAACTGTATTTCTGGGATGAGAAAGCCTTGCCTTTTCCAGGCTTTTTAACGTTTCCCTTTCACTTCTTTGCCTGAGACACTGGGGTTTTTACAGCTCGTTTCCAGGCTCTGTGTTCTCCCGGTTATTTGCTTTTCGGGGATGGTACCAGGTGGATTTTTAAGTGTTCCTTTGTTTTCCAGCCTTAAGTTTGAGACAACTTGAGGGAGTTCAGGTATCCCAGGTTCCCCGGCATGCTGCCTTTGGCACTGGGTATTCCCGTGCTCCCTCCAGGATTAACACAGACTCATCTTTATTTCAAAAATGAAGTTATAAAGAGGATTTGATGGCACAGCTGAGGGCTTGGGTGGGTGTTTTTTTCCTTTTTCCATGTTTTTCCATCTCTTGGGCTTTATGGAAGGAAGGCGCCGAGCTGCAGTGTCAGAGGTCGCTGCGTGAGCGTTTGCCTTCTCCGTAACCCGCCGTTATCTCGGAATCACGGGAGGTGCCGGAGGCTCGGATGCATTTCCTGCTCCACACAGGGAGCAGCCTGAGGCCGGGAAGTGAAATGGGGTGTAATCCTGCAAACCAGATCCCGTCGGCCGCGCCGGCTCCCAGCCTGACCTGCCGGCTCTCTCCAGCTCTCATCCCTGCACGGCAGCCCCAGCCCTCACCAAACTCTCCGGCTTCTCTAGTTTTCAGACTCCAGAGTTTTTTGGGAAGTGCTGTCTAGTGCCTCAAGGCACCAAAAGGAAGGCAGGCGATTGACGTGGAGCGCTGGAGGTGGACAGGCAGGAGTTTGTAGCCACCCCCTCTGCTTGGGACTCTTTTTCCAGGTAAAAAATTCCTTTGGAGAGTGTTTTTGGGGTTTTTTTTGTGCAGAGAGTGACCGCCGGCTCCGACCCGGATGTAGATTCCCACGGTCCCCGCTCAGCAGTAAGTTGTAACTCCTGGGGAGGAAAATTTAGGGATAGGAAATGCCTGGTTTTCAATCAAAATCGGCTCGTGCAGAGCCCGGGGCCGTGTCGCCGGCCTGTCCTCGCCTTGCAGGAACGTGCCTGAATTCCTCAGGTGTGGAAACCACCTCCCTAAAAATAATCCTGAGTGGTGGGGGTGGCCGGCAGCCCAATTCCTAATTATTTCTGGAGCAAACGAGGTGCGTGCTTCCCAGCGCCGTTGGTTTGTTTGTCAGGAGCGTGTGGCTTTGCTTAAAACCTCCTGATGTTTTCCTAAAATATTTCACCTCTTTTACCCTCATTTTACATCTCAAAATGCCAATTTTGGGGAATTTTTCCCACTCTGTTCTGAAGGTTTTGTACCCCCCTCCCCGGAGGTGTGAGGTGGCAGAGAGATCCCCATTGTTCCCTCACCTTGCGTCTCCGGCTGCTCTTTGTTTAACCTCTCGCCCTGCCTGCCTTTTCCTCGGCTCCGTAAACCGGGAGAGAGCGCAGGGAATGTGATGCCCCGAGAGCTTATCCCTGCTTCTGGAGTTGGGGGGGGGAGGTTTGTTGCTGAAATAAGCCGTTTGGGATCCGTCTGCCTTTGGATGCTGGTGGAAAAGTGCATTTTGCCTTCCCTGGGAGGCCGGTTGTACCGACACACAGTGTGCACTTGCAAGTGGTGTCACCGAGTGTCACCCACCCCCCTCTGGAGCCGCTCCCACGGCTCTTCCAGCCTCTAAATGCCGGCGTTTGTGCCGATGGGGAGGTTTTGGGTTGTGGGTTCTGGAGCTCCCCCCTTCCACCACCCTCCCGATGAAGGGACAGTATCTCACAGCAGCTTTGAATGAAGCCTCTGGAAGCCGTTCCGAGCCCGGAGAGATCTTGTTGCTTTCTATTTCAGGCTGCTTTTTATTCTGGCTTCAGATGAAATAGGAATTTCACTCTTGGAACACGCCAGCCAAGAGGGTTTTGACAGGCTGGGGGGCTCGGGGTGTTGGCTGGTACAGCAGTGATTCCTTATTTCTTTTCTTCTTTATTCCCTTTCTCTTTCAGAACCCGAGAAGGCCGATACCGACGGCTTCAGCCCTGACAAGGAGCTGCCAATTCCAACCTTTTCCCCCCCCCGGGTCTGTCAACAGATTCCTGACAACTCCAGACCCCGCTTGCCCTCGCAGCTGGGATTTTGCCAGCCCAGCCCCGCTCTCTGCCGGTCCCCGTGTCCCTCCCCGGCGGGTGGGAATTCCAGCTGCACCGCTCCAGGGTGAGGACCAGCTTCTGCCCCCTCCTCCTCCTCCTCCTCCTTCCTTCCCCATCCAGCTGGAGGCCAAAGTGAACCCACCGAGATGTCCAAAAAGCACAATCTGAAAGGTAAGACGCGTGGGAACGGGATCTCCTCAAACACCCAATAAACAGCGCTATCGATTCTGAAGTTATCAATTAGGAGAGGGGTTAATTGCTCTGGCTGTACTCCTTCCCGGCCTGCTGCTGCTTCTTGACAGCTTGTTGTCACTCTCTGCCTGACATGATGTAACCTGTTGGGGTTTGTGACATTTTGAGTCGTGTTTCAGTTGTCTGACTGGACAGTTCTGATCCTGCCAGTCCCCAAATAAGGTGAAATATTGCGTCGCTTCCACCGCCCGACAGCAGGAGAGGAAAAAAAAACCCTGCTTTGAGCAGCTGAAAAGCAAAGTCTTTGATTTTCCTGGGGTGCAGGAGGAGGAGGAGGGTTCCCCAGGGGGTGCAGAGGGAGGAGGAGGGTTCCCCAGACGCTGTGGGGTTCCCCTCACTGGGAATCTGGGCGATACCTGGGTCTCTCATGGCATTAATCCACCCAGACTCCATCCCCTTCCCGGCCAGTCCATGTCTCCCCCCTCCCGGGGGCTCAGGGCAGGTTTTGGGCTCAGATTTGCTTCTCGGGCCTCGTGGCCATGCCGGCCAGACCCTTTCTCTGGGCTCTAGGTGTGTGTTTGGAGAAGCTTTTTCCCTCCTTTGTCTCCACACCCAGGGGCTGGTTTGCCTTTTGCTGGCGACGCTGCTCCGGCCTCAGCTGCTGGTTCCAGGGAGGGATCCTATTTGTCGTGTGTGAAAAATTAATTCCAAAGTGTGTGTGCAGCAGGGGGGGGGGGGGGGGAGGGGGGCTGAGGGTTATGGTTTTCTTCTTATTTGAACTGGCTACTAATTAATAATTTAAGGCGAAGGAGGTTGACAATTCCTGTCTATCTCAAGAGAAGAGCTTTTGTTCTCGGTGGATTTTTTTAATTTTCTTGTCTTTTTCTAGCAGTTTTGGCGTAGGAACAGTGTCTACCTGAGGAGCCTGGCTGGCCTTTGGCAGCTGGATCCATACATGATTCAAAGCAATGAGGGAGAGTTGTGGAAATTAGCATATAGGATAATTTTGGAGTGGTTTTTTTAAAGCACTGGGTTTATAGCTGTGCTCTGGGAAGCCTCAGTACGAGTCATTAAGAAACTGGTTTCTCTGATGGTGGAAACGGAGCCTGGAGTCGCTGGTGATGGGTGGATGGGGAGGGAAAAGCACACCTTGAGGGAGCAGAGGGATGTTCAGGGTGTGGGCAAGAGGAATCTGCAGGGGATCAGTGTGGGAGACCCCCAGAGCTGGTATGTGGGGGTCTGGGCGGGGCTGGCAAATCCGTGGCTGAACGAGGAACCGGTGCAGCCACCGTTCTGCACGTTGGGCAGAGTGTGAGCCCGGGCAGGGACTGGATTCTGAAAGAGCAGGAAAGGGATTTGGGGCATAAATATTTGCCTCTGAGTGGGAAAGCAGAGCAGCTTTTGATTCCCAGGGACTGGGAACTGCCCCCTGGCTTTGTTCCGGAGCTCCTGGAGCCCTGTGGGCATCAGGGAAGGGGAGAGTTAAAGCTCCTCCAGCCCTGCCCTGGCCTCTTTGGGCTGGGATTGAATTTTCAGTGAGCACCTTCCTCCTGGGCCCCTGATTCTGTTCCAGGCTCCTGTAAAGCTGTTCACCTCGGCCAGGTAAGGGGTCAGGCCTTTTTTCTTTCTCTTCCATTCTGGAAGCAAAACAAAAGCCCTTTGCAACGGAACAAAGGAGCCTTGAGAGAGAGGGAAGGAGACAGAGGGATCTTTAATGCCCTTCCAAAGTGGGTTCTGGAACCCAAAGGGAAGCAAACCCAGGGTTCTTCTCAGGGTTGCCAACACCTGAGAGCTCCAGAAAGGTGGGTTTTTTTAAGGCTTGTGAAAATGTACACTCAAATTTGGGCACAAAAATCCTGTCCTGCTCCTGATTGTTGCTGCCTGCAAATAACTCTTTACTCAAAGGGTCTCTGCTGGGGGGGAAACAGCTCAATCTTCCCCCCTAATCGTCCCCACCGAAGACCCAGCTGCGTGTCTGGGTTGTACCGAGTGGGTCGTTTCAGCTTGAGAATATTCCACAAAGGATAATTTAGAAATTGGGAGGAAAAGCAGCCTCAGTGATGCCAGATCTCTAAACAAACACTTCTCCAGAGTCCTGTGGGTTTGGTGGTTTGCTGCTCTCTGAAGTGATGCTGGGTTCTCAGTGCCTCTCCTTCTCCCACTCCCCCAGCAAAGCCTCTGCTTCTCCCTCTTGTCCCCCTCCTCCCCACTGGATTAATTGATTTGAGGGAGAGCAGCCCCCGGGCTCGGGAATGGCAGCTGACCCCGGGACACAAAGCAATCACATCAATCTTCTTTCCATCGCCCATCAGCCACGGTTTCAGGCGTGTCAGGGGCCTGAATAAAACCACCCGAGTTCCTGCTCATCTGGATACAACCAGGAGCCATTTCAGCGGGTGGAAAACCAGCCGGGGTGAAATTTGGGGAAGGAGAAAGGTGTTTGGTGTCAGCCCCTGGGAAGGGTCTCAACTAGGGGAGCTGGGGGGGGGCACCCCAAGCCTTCATCCAAACCCCAGTTGTCAGCAAAATTTCGTTTTCAGCTCCTGTTTTGTTAACAGGGTGTCAGTTGAGTGGGAGATACTGGGCAGCACTGGTTTGGGGTGGTTATGGGCTGTTTGATGACTTCTGGTGGGTTCAGGATGAGGCAGCAAGTGGGGAAAAATGGAGCAAATCCAGCAAAACTGGATGTGCTCAGATGCCTTCCTGTGCTTTGGGAAGTGGGGGGCTCAGGTTGGTGTGTGGTGGTGATGCTTTTCCCCCGGAATCGTGGAGAAAGTTTGTGGGTTTATGTAGTTTTTCCTGATGCCAATGAAATGTCTGCCTGGCAGCAGACCCAGGAATATTGATTGTAATCCTTATTTAGTCCTGATTTCTCTCTAATTCCCGAGGAGAGGGTTTGGTGTAGGTCCCTCCACTGCCTCTTGGCCAGAACTGCTCTTACAGAGAGAAAATTGTGGTGGGATGGGGTGAATTTTAGGGAAAAGCACGACATGGCAGAGCTGGGAGGCACAACCCGGGGTTGTCCTTGCTCCAAGGACCTGAGGAGCCCCGTGGCCACCAGAAGAGCTCATGGAAGTGTTCTCTCACCCAGCTCTTTTTCCAGAAATCCCAATTATGATGTTTTTATTCTGGTTTTGTGGATATTTTGCTGCGACTGCGAGCGAAGAGCGTGAGAATAATGATATCCTTGGCTCTGTCCTGGGAAGCTGCATTAATTCCTGCCCAGCCACCTCTGCTATCCCAGGAACCACCATCTCCCCGGCCTCAGGGCGCGGGGAAAAGCTGGAGGCACTGGTAATTAGAGCAAATTGGAGCTGCTCAGAGGGAGCAGCCGAGGTGCTGCTTCCTTCCCAGCTTTTTATTTCACATTAGCCCAGGTCTGCTGGCCCTGGGAGAGCCGGCGCCGGCACCGCTGACCTGGGAAGCCCCAGAGTCTATAAAACGTCTCGTGGTTTAACAGAATCTTGACTCTTTAAGTGAATAAGTCCCCAAAGCGTCCGCCTGCAGGTGGATTGAGTGAAGCTGGTGGCTGAAGTGGGATTTTTTTAAGGATTCTGTGGTGTTTTATGGTGCAAACTCCCCGTGAGGGATGGGGATGGAGCTCTGGATGGGCTCGGAGGAGCTAAATTCACACGTGTTCCCCTTTTTCTGCCACTCCTCACAAACCACCAGCCCAAAGGAAGTCAGGACAGGGCCCAGCTTTCCCTGAGCAGGGAAATACCAGCCCCTGCTTTGGCTTCTTGAGGCATCGGGTGGGAGAATTGTTTTATTTCTCATGTCCTGGGCAGCAGAGCAGGCGTTTGTCAGCTCTGAGGCTTTAATTCTCGCACGTGTTTCCAGGACTTAATTGGTGGAGTTTAGGAGGTGGAGGAGGAGGGTGAGATTTGGCCTGGTGGATTCTTCCTGGCATCGTTAGTGCTTGTGTTTAAGCGATTCCGTGTCATTAGTCCAATAAACAGCACTGAAAGACAAAAGGGAATGATTTGGGATGAATGATTTCTTGCCACCTCCTTTTTTTTTTTTTTCTGGAGGATGCAGTTAGGAAGAGAGAAGCAATTAAGGCCGTTGGTGTTGTCCCTGGGGTTTATCCCGAGGAATGGAGAGGGCAGCCTGTGTTTTTAATGCAGGAGAGAGCGGCGTGGGCGCCTGGCTGACTCCTCACGTCAGCCACGACACGCTCCGTCTGAGCCCTGGCTTTGGGAAGGAGCTTTCCTTCCCCGCAAGGTTGTTAATTCCAAAAGAAAACTCCCGAGGTGGCTGGTGGCCGCCCCGCTCCCATCCGGGCGGGCAGCAGCTGTTTTAAATTCTGCCCCTTCTTGTGGAAACCCACCGTCAGGAGAGGCCGGAGCGCCGGCAGCCCTTTTAATGATGCCTGGGAGTGCTCAAGGGCGATATCAAATGTACACAGCGTCGTCTCCCTCGCATAATTTTTGCATGATAAACACTTTAGCACCAGGAGGATGGGGCTGGAAGCTGGAGGAGTGGCTGGGAGAGAGAGCCACCTCTAGAGCAGGCTCAAACGGGGAGCTGGGAAAGGGTTGGGATGGGATGGAGCGGCTGAAAATGTGCCGCTGGGGGGGCAGCGGAGCTTCATCTTTCCTGGCACCTGGGCCCTTGGTGGCTGCTGCAGGATGAAGGTTTGGAGGAAAGATTGCTAATTCTCCTGCCCTGATGAGAGGCTGAGAGTCATTTACAAGATTAAGGGCTAGAAAGTTGGTAACTCCAACTTGTGTGAGCTCGGGAAACTTGAGGAAAATCTGGCTCGTGGGGCTGAGATGGGCGAGGCCGGCGCGAGGAGGAATTTAACCGTTCATCTGTAGCCTTAATAAGAGGCTGACCTTTCCATCATGTTCACAATTCTGTCACTGTGTTTGGAGGCATCTGGGTTTAAATGCTACATCAATGTCTGGGAACTGCAAGAAGTCAATGGGGTGTCTCGGCATCGCGTACGAGTTATTTAGAGGAGGGGAGGGAAAGAACATGAATCAGCAGCCGGGAATATCAGCCAGGATAAAGCCGAAAGGGCAGTGACCCAGCCAGTGTCCCTGCAGGGCTCCCTGCCCAGGAGGGGACTGTCCCTTCCCCAGAGCCCTGCAGCCACCCCAGAAGCTCTGTCCTGGGCTACCCCGGAGCTCGAAGCATGGAGATCTGCCAGGGGTTTTGTGGATCCTTGGAAAAAGGGCCGGTGGTGCAGAATCACGGGTGTTTAAAACCCCTGAGGTCCCACCACCACCAGCCCCTGCCCGGGGCCACGTATCCTTCCTGGGATGTGAGGTGGCTAAAACCCCCCTCTGAAGGATGTTCTGTTGTAGTAAAACACCTCCGTGAGTGGCTTTATCCCTTTTCCTTAACAGACCTGAAATTTAGCCTGCTCAGCCTCTTTGGCAGGGAAATGGAGCGTGAATTTGTGATGCTGGGAGCTCGGGAAGGACCTTGGGGTGGGACACGGTGGGACCTGTGGATTTATGTGACCTTTGCGGAGAGTGGGGCCCTGGGTGATGGCTGTCTCCATCACGGGGCTCTCTTGGAAGAGGGAAGCATTACCTTGGAGATGGTGGCTGGCAGGGAACACAAGCTGCTGGATCTTCAGAGCCATTTATCAGTCTGCTTTTGCCATGTGTATCTCCGGGTGGAGGAAATTGTTAACCACACAGCTCGCAGCCTCCGGGGCTGCTCTTAACTCCTTATCACTGGGCTTGGGAGGAGATGGAACAGGTTGCCCAGGGAAGCTGTGGATGCCCCATCCCTGGAAGTGTTTAAGGCCAGGCTGGATGGGGCTTGGAGCAACCTGCTCTAGGGAGAGGTGTCCCTGCCCATGGCAGGGGGGTTGGAACTGGATGATCTTGAAGGTCCCTTCCAACTCTGACCATTCTGTGATTCTGTGAGTGTGGAAGTGATGGTGTGGTGCTGGGCTCCGGCCTTCTGGTAGACACTGGTCCTCCTGGAGCTTTTGTGGGGTTCTCTGGCTTGTGGTTTTCTCTGTGGTTGTTTGGCTGGTTAAATTGAGCCGGAGCTGAGGAAGGAATTGGCTTCTTGAGTTCCCAGGGGGACACTGGCAAACCACACTCAGCAGGGGCTGCCTGGAGGAGCAGGATCCGGCTCTTCAACAAGGCTGGGAAATCCTCTGGTTTATTCTCAGCAGCCAATAACCCCCTGGTTGACTCTAATAACCCCCCCAGTTTACTCTTGGCAGTCAGCTCCAGGGAAGTTATTGATGCCCCATCCCTGGAAGTGTTCAAGGCCAGGCTGGATGGGGCTTGGAGCAACCTGCTCTAGGGAGAGGTGTCCCTGCCCATGGCAGGGGGGTTGGAACTGGATGATCTTTAAGGTCCCTTCCAACTCTGACCATTCTGTGATTCCATGATTCTAACCACACGACAGAATTAGCCAGTGAGCTCCCTACGTTTGTAGGATTTCAGTTCCCTCCTCGGTGAAGCCCTGGCTCAGGGCTGACCTGTTCATCCCTTCATCCCTTTCTAAACCACCCCCGGTGCCTGTTGCTCAGAAGAGAACCTTCCCTCTCCTTTGTCTTCACAGATGCATCTGGCTTCATTTTTGATGTGCAGTCCAACACCGTGATGGCCCAAGGAGGAACTTTTGAAAACATGAAGGAGAAGGTAAATGTGTCTTTGGAGACTTTGAACTCGCCCCGTGCTGGGGAAGAGCTCGTGAGCGCTCTATCTTTGTCTCCTCTCGGGGGTGAAATACGTTTCTGTCCAGGAGTTCACTGCAGCTCTGTCAAAAGTGAGATTTTATTCAGGCTAAATGGTCCTGGCACATGAAAGTTTTATAAGGAGGTCACGGGTTGGGGGTTTTAGCCTCCCTGCAGAAGGGCTGAGTGGGCTCCAGGGGGGATAAAGCAAAGAGTTGACACTTCCTCCTGTTTTCCTCCCCCCAGATCAGCGCCGTGAGGGCGATTGTCCCCAACAGGAGCAACAACGAGATCGTCCTCGTGCTGCAGCACTTTGACAACTGCGTGGACAGGACGGTGCAAGCCTTCATGGAAGGTGGGTTCCTCAGCAGGGTTTGTGGCTGTGTACCCCCTTGGGACCCCCTTTGTGGACCCACCTGAGAGGCAGCGACAGCCTTTGGGCAAAAGGGGCTGCATCAGGGCATGAGACCAGGTGGCAGGAGCTCCTCAGCTTAGCCAAGTCCAGGCTCCAACCATAAAAATAACCCAGGGATGAGCCTCTCCCCGAGTTTTAGTCGGTGTTTGCTCAGTGAGGGGTCAAGGCAGAGATAAGGGTTTGATTGTCCTGTAGATAAAGGTGGGAGAAACTCTTGGGAACGTCTTCAGCTGGGCTGGGTGCTGTTTGTACTTTGAGACCTGGCTGGCAGATCTCCTCCTGGGGCTGGTGCCCTGCCTTGGATGGTTCTCCTGATCCTGGTGACAGGCTGTGGCTCTTCTCTTCCTGATGCTGGCCGTCGGTGACAGCCGTGCTTTGCCCCAGGCCAGCAGAAGGGCTGACAGCCTGGCCATGGCCATCCTGCTCCATCCCTCTAATCATCTTGGTGGCCCTGTGTTGGAACAGGTCCAGCACAGGGCCACCAAGATGCTCAGAGGGCTGGAGCACCTCTCCTGTGAGGACAGGCTGAGAGAGCTGGGACTGTTCAGCCTGGAGAAGAGAAGGCTCCGGGGAGAGCTGAGAGCAGCCTTCCAGGATCTGAAGGGAGCTCCAGGAGAGCTGGGGAGGGACTCTTGGTCAGGAAGTCTAGTGACAGGACGAGGGGGAATGGTTTTAAATTGGAAGAGGGGAGATTTAAATGAGATCTTAGGAAGAAGTTCTTTGCTGTGAGGGTGGTGAGGCACTGGGACAGGTTGCCCGGGGAAGTTGTTGATGCCCCATCCCTGGAAGTGTTTAAGGCCAGGATGGATGGGGCTTGGAGCAACCTGCTCTAGGGAGAGGTGTCCCTGCCCAGGGCAGGGGGGTTGGAACTTGATGATCTTGAAGGTCCCTTCCAACTCTGACCATTCTATGATTCTATGACCCCAGCACTGACTCTGCAGAGGGACAATCCCTGTCCTGAGCCCAACCTCCCCCATCAGAACACCCTCCAGCAGGTTCCAGGCACCCAAACCTTTAGTAAGACAGAACCAGAGAGAAGGTTATTTACTTATTTCTTTATTCTTTTCCCCTGGAAAGAGCTGTGTTCTCGGGGAATAATCCCTTTCAGCTGTGTGTTCCCAAAGCAAAGACGAAACTGATCCTTTTATTACACCAACTGAGAGATTTGAGACTTGGCTGCGGGGAGGGTTTCAGTTGGCTCCAGTTTGGAGGTGCTCCCATGTAACTGGGAAGGAGCTGGGGTGGGCACCACACCCACCCCTCAGCCCTGCCTCTCATTCCAGGCAACGCCAGCGAAGTGCTGAAAGAATGGACCGTAACAGGCAAAAAAAAGGTAAGGTTTTTTAAATCTACTTTGCCAAGGCATTTCTCTTCCTATTTTCAGGATTTAGACTCAGAATAAAAGGAAAACTGTCCACATCCCTCCGGATTTAGGCAGAGCAGGGGTGTGTATGGGTGTCAGTGGGGCCGTGCAGAGGGGTTCTCCCTCCTCAGGGCAGTGATTTCCAGGGGAACTTCAGGGCAAGTTGTAAACAGCGGCTTCTCCCCACATTTGCATGTCATTGAGTTGTCAGACACGGCAAAGGCTGGAGAAAAAAAAGGATGTAGACTTGCCATCCTTGCTGGCTGCCCCCTCTGCAGCACCCTTCATCTGCAGGCACGGCCCCCACGCCCAAGTAAATCTTTATCAGGTCCATTTATTTCCCCCCAGCTCCGTAATTCACTGCTGGGATAGTCACGCTCTCCCATTTTTCATGGGTAACCTTTGGAGCTGAACAGTTGTGTTTCATGCTGAGCTCCCTGGACATATATTTCTCTGTCACATCAAGCTTTCTCTGGTCTTTTGCCTCCTCCTTTGCTCAGCCCCCCCCTGTGAAAGGGTTAAATAAAGGTTTTGCAAAGTTGCAGCACTTGATATTATAATATTGAAATCCACCAGGAGGGGAATAAAATCATCATTATTCAAAAGGACTCTTTTGAATACGGGAAAAGCGGCGGCAGGAGGGGGTGGGGGGAGGAATAACCCCGTGGTGGAGAAGGGGGGAGTTTTATCCCTGCGAGGATCTGACAGCACCCCTAAAACACCCCCAACCTTTGGGGGATCAGCCACCAGCCCCGTGGGTGCTGCCTGACCCTTGTGTCCCTTCATCCCATAACCTGTCAAGGGGGGGATAATGCATTCGCGCCTCATTAATGCCACTAGATCTGTCCTCATTGTTGGAGAAATCCCTCCTCCTGTTAACAGGATCACCAGCCAGCCTGCCTGGAAAAGCACCCAATTCAGCTACTTTCAGCCAGTAAAGCCTAAGCTTAATGTGCTCTTCAGGAATTAAGCCTAATGGTGTTTCTTTCCCCCACCCCCCCCCNAACAAGAAGAAGAAAACCAAACCAAAACCTCCAGCCGAATCCAGCTCCGGCCTCCCAGCCCCCGGGAAATCGGTGTCCACTGAAGAGGAGCCGCCGGCCGGCGCCGAGAAGGGGGGAATTAACGGTTTCCATGTCAACGGCTGCACCCACGACACGGAGTCCGTGGACTCGCTCAGCGAGGGCTTGGATGCTCTCTCCATCGATGCCCGGGAGCTGGAGGAATGCGAGGCCGAAGGGCCCCGGGGATCAGGTCAGTCTCCCCGGGCGGCGCCGCAGAGGGGTCCCCACTGGTTAAATAGCAGAGAAGCTGCTGCTGCCACCTCCTCTTCCTCTTTTTTATTGCATTCCTGCTTGGTTTGGGTCAGCTTTAATACCCCTTTTGTCCGGATGGCTCTTCAGGAAAGAGCATCTCACCTCCATTTCTGGTTTAGTTTGGGATTTTATGCTTGTTGTGGTGAAAGAGGCACTCGGTGTTGTGCCCTTCCCCTGCAAACCAGTGTGCTTTTCTACAGCAGTGCCTGAACTAGCCAACGGAATAGCAGACTCTGACACAAAATCGCTCATCCTGCATCCTTCCCAGAGCCCTTCAGCCCCTGGGCAGCGGCCGGAGCAGAGGAGCACCAGCAGGTCTCTGTCCCGATCTGCAGCCCCCGGCTCCATCCCACCGCCCCTGCCCGTGCCGCATCTGGAGGACCTGCCCGTCTCCCCGGCAAACAAGAAGCTGGGTAAGGCCCCCGGGGGGGCTCTGTGCCCTCCCCCACCTCACAGCCAGCCACATTCTCACCTTTTTTTTTCCTTAAGTGAGAAAAAAGGGGAAAAAATTCCCTTTTTTCTGCAGTGCTGGTGACGGAGGCTCCTTGGACTTTGATTTTAATGCGAGCCAACGTGGGCTGGTGATTCTCCGGCCGGTGCCTCGCTCTCTGCTCCTTCTTCCCTCGTGGCAGAGGGATCCTGACAGCAGTTGAGCCCCTCCTGTGTGCCAGAGCTGGCGGGCAGGACGCAGCCGCTCGCGCTGCATACGTTTAGCCCCATTCTTCTGGCTCCTCCGTGGCACAGCCTTTGGGTTGTTTCACATCTTTTTTGTGAGAATTTGTGGAAAGGCCAAGCGTCCGGCCTGGCCCCTCTTACAAGAAGTGACAGCTGCCTTCCCTGGTGTTATTCTTCTTATTTTATCTTTTTTTTCCTCTCTTTTGTGTGCTTTCTCCCCAGCTGAGCTCTGGGGGGGTCACAAGTGGGGATGGGGGGGATGCCAGAGCCCCCAACTGCAGTCACACTTGGCTTAGGGATATGGGGAGGGCTTGATTGCCCCTTCCCCACATGGAAAAGCTGTAAGGAGCGGTTGTTAATGGGGCTTGGCAGGGGCCAGCCGTGCTCCAGAAAGAGGGGATGAGGTGATGAACCCCACTGGTGACAGGGACACAGGGACTAATCCCTCCTTTCAGCTCCCAATTTGTGGAAACGGCCTTGATTTTAATTTCTGGGATAACTCCCTTCCCCAGGCACAGAGTCCTTTGGTATCCGTTAGCGAGCCAGTGGGTTGGAACAGGCTGCATCTTACTCCTCTCCGGTCCACAAAAGCACAAAACCACCTCGGAGATGGGTTTGATTTCTCTCCTGGAATGGAAAATGCAGAGGGATGTCCCTGCCC
The DNA here is from genome assembly GCA_013400375.1 of Thinocorus orbignyianus. Lineage (NCBI taxonomy): Eukaryota > Metazoa > Chordata > Aves > Ciconiiformes > Thinocoridae > Thinocorus > Thinocorus orbignyianus. The sequence goes on from VXBW01000466.1 coordinate 19,038, forward strand.
ATGGAGGGAAATTCTACAAGCCCTGAGAAAACTTACCCCAGTAATAAAACCCTCTCCAAACTCTCCCTGCTCAACCTGCTGCCTTTGTAAGGGGGGAGGGAAAGATAAATTTAAAACGAAGCAGGGAAGTAGCTTTTAAACTAAGAGGGAATGCTGTGTGAGGATTTAGCAGGGTGATTGACGGGGCTGCTGGAGCTCACTCTATTTCTCCGTAGGTTCTAACATCGAGAAGTCGGTGAAGGATCTCCAGCGCTGCACCGTCTCGCTGGCCCGGTACCGGGTGGTGGTGAAGGAGGAAATGGATGCGTCCATCAAGAAGATGAAGCAGGTCTTTGCCGAGCTGCAGAGCAGGTGAGTTAAACACAGGCACGGATCCAGGCGTTAAACCCCTGTGTTTGGAGTGAGACCTCATCGTTCCGGTGGCTTTAGTGACTCCCTGCTGTTTGCTCTGCCATCCGGGAACAAACCGGAGTGGGAAGTCTCTCGTTCTGCAGCTTTTGGAAGCTTATTTGTGGGGTCTCACACCTGCACGGGGGTCTTCCTGCCTGCCTTTGGCAGGGGCTTTGACAAACTGTGGCTGCCTGGCTGCCCGAGACCATCAGAAAGTCATTTCAGAGGCAGATGGTGGGAGGAACTGGCCGGGAACACGCTCTTGGTGTGGGGTTGGTGCTGGTGTGCTGGAAGGGGAACTGCTGGGAGCTGAGGGCACAGCATGAGGTGTCCTTCAGAAGCAAACATTTGGATGTGATATCATCAAATTAAGATTGGGGGGCCCTTTTGAGGGTACAAGTACACATGGAAGATCATCCTGCGTGGCCTCACTCCCCCTGTTTTAAGCCAAGCTTTTAACACGGTGCGTGATGTTCCCTCTGAGCATAACCAGGTCTTTTTTTTGTTGTTTTTTTTTTAATGAACATCTTGATTGGTTTGGATAAATGCTCTAAGGTGATATTCCCAAAGGCCCAGCACCGGGCACACTGGGTGTCTCAGCCGATTGACTCTAGTGCTGAGAAAGTGTTCTGGATTATACAAATACCCTGGCTTTTGGTACAGAAATGTTCCCGGGGAGCTGCAGGGAGAGCTCTTGCCTGGAGTGAGGAACGTCTGACACGTAATGAAGATGCTGCTGTGGCGGGGAAGGATGAGGGTGGATGTTTGGCAGCCGTGCAGATCCGTGTCAGAAGCTGTCTGTGTCTGTGGACAGGGCCTGGCCTCGGAGGCAGGAGCAGCTGAGGGTGCGGAGAGCTCTGCTCTCAACCTCTTAGCAAATTTGGGATTTCAGTTTCCTCTGCCTGCACTTGTCTTGAACTTTGCCGCCAGGAACTGCTCTCTCTCTGTCCTGTGCTTGAATTCAGGGTTAAAAATACTGACAGAACTGTTCACAGGTGGCTTTTAAACTTGGCTGAGGACACAAAGCCCTGGCAGAGCTGGGCTTACAGGTGTCCCCGGGCAGAGCTCTGCTCCCCAAGCTGAGGCCACGGAGCTCCCGGCTCCTCCCGGCCTTGGGGAAAGCTTGTGGGGGGAGAGGATTTACCTCCTCAGTAGCTGCAGGATTCCCACCCCGACCCAGGTTTGGGTTTATGGATATTATTTCATACTTTGTTAGAGGCTTTGTCTGTGGAGTCAATACTGAGAGTCAGTACAATCACAGTGGGGTTTTGTTGTTGGGGTTTTTTGTGTTTTCTCCTCTCTGTC
>VXBW01000467.1:0-10944 GCA_013400375.1 Thinocorus orbignyianus
GCACATCTCACATCTACTGGAGGAAGGGGCCTCTCCCCAGGTAAAAACAAAAGCTCCAGCTCCTGTAGAGCTCGTGGGTCAGACCCTCAGCAAGAGCAAAGCAGGGGCACAGTCAGCCCTGTGCAGATTTACCACAGCTGAGGATCCTAATGTGATTATCCAATATTACCAACACAATGACAGGGCCCTGGCTCGGTGTCACTGCTGCAATATCTAGGCCGTGACAAGACAGATTTAGATTTACAGGCTCCACCCTCTTCCAGGCTCTTTTTAAACAGGCAGGACATGGTAGGCAGTGTGGCAGCTACTGCCACGAGTGCCTAAATTGTGCAGAATAATACAACCAGACAGAACAGAAGCAGAATTTTTCCCTCTCCTGGTTTGAGGACAGCCAGACTGGTTGGCTAGGGCCTGTCGGGGGGTTTTTCAGCTGAACAGTCAGTTTACCAGCTCTAATGCTCACAACTGCAAAGAGCCACAAAATATTTATACAGTCACAAGCATTTTCACTGCATTGGTGACAAGGAAAAAGCTTAACTGCCTCTTCCTTGCTTCTTCGGGTTTCATTTTGATAGATCTGATTCAAAGCTGTTTAGCTTCATTGCTTTCCATTTCTCAGGACCCTGTCTCCTTACAGATCCTTAAGAGTCACTCCTCTCCCCTAGACTTCCAGCCACTTCCATGGAGAAAGTCAAAAAAGCAAGCTGTAAATCACACGGCAGCAGAGAAAGGAGGGCAGGAAAAATGACTGGGGGGAGGAAAGGAGCAGGAAGGGAAGGGAAGGAAATTAACCTCTGCCATTGAACAGTGTATTAGAAGCATAAAATAACCAGTGGGCAAGATCCATCCTGTGCATTAACTCAGCACTCCCTCTTCAAAAGCTCTAGTGCAAGGGCAGCAATAGCTTCCCACCCTACCCATCCTCCAAGAACACAGTCCTGGACGCCTTAATTTGGGAATATTAACGTGTCACAGTATTTGTGACAGCAACTTCATAACAAACAGCAACTCACTAAAGGCTGCAAGCTTCTGGCCCTCACAGCAGGAGGCACGTTTAGATGTCCACGTGGGTAGATTTGCTGGGCACGTGCTCCACTTCATGGTCTTGGGCATCCACTGGATTCCTCCCCGACAGGCAGGCTTGGAAACCCAAAGCTGATGGAGCAGCCTTTTATTACTAAGCAGTAAGACAGGCAGCCTCCAAGTAGATTACTTGGCAAAGCAGATCAGTCCCTCTCTACTGTGACAATTTTAGTCCTCAAACTTCCACTGTAAGACTAAAAAAACACCCTCAAAATTAATGGGTCATGAGTAACTTGCAGCTTAAAAAAAAAAAAACCACAAACCATTTGTTTAGATATCAGCCAGCACATTTCAGCTGCTATCATTCCAAGCAGCTGCTAATAGCATCTGAGACCTCATTCATCTCCAAGTGAAATTAGCAATGGCATAAACATGCTGCAGAGCATCACTGGTTTGGAGTGAACACGACTGGAACTTGCAAAGCCAGCAAGAAGCTGCAGCAACTGCACGCAGCTGAACAGCCTCACTGGAAAGGCAAGGAAGCAGTGAATCACGTCCACAGGAGAGGAGAGAAAAAAACAGAACCAGATGAGCTGGAAGCAGGTGGTAGCTGGAGGTGGAGAGGAAGGAGGAAACAAAACGAAACTGGCCAGGGCTGGGACTGGTTTTTAACTGGACTTGCTTGGAAGGGCCAGCCAGAGAGTGCTTCTGGGGCCCTTAAGCGCTATGGAAACAGCAAACTCCATTTGGGAAGCAATTATGCAAGGATCCAAAGAGCTCGTGGCAACAGACAAGTTGGACATTTAGGAATTTTGATGACTATGGTAGCACCCAAACATCCCCAGTGAGTAAAGCAGCACGAGAGACACTGGGGAACCCTAAAACATACCTGCTAAGAAAAGCTCAAGCTTAGTTAACACGATACTGTAAGAGCTTCCCAGCCAGTGTATGGATGTTTGCGTCAAACATTTCTTCTCCTTAAACCCAGCAACACATATTTCAACCTTTTCAGGTCTACTATATAACTACAGGGACACTCTTAAGCCACAGAAGTGCCATCTCACTGAGGAACAGGAAAACACAACTTAAGGGCTGCATAATATTCCTCCAGAAGAGGATATGCTGATCAAAGACTGAAGACAGCAATGAACTTTTCAACTCCTTGCTACATGCCAAGCACGGAGAGAGGCATCTACTGTCCCACCAGGCAGCTCCCAGGAAACTCAAACCCTATGAAGAGTGCGGAGTGCTCAGTATCCATCATTCAGTACAGGGAAAAATAACACAGATTAAAAAAAAAAAGAAATAAAATATCAACCTTCCACAAAGCAGGACTTTGCATTTTTCCACATATGCCCAGGTGAGGAAGGACAGGGATAAGAGCAGGCACACGCCTGCCTGATTGTTTGTCAGATGTCCAGAAAGAGGAAAGGGTTGCAGGGGTCCAGAACCTGAGTCTTGTGACTGTTACTCACAAGCCCCATAATTCTTAGGGATTTAATTCATCGGCTCAGATGAACTTACATAACTGCCTGAGAATCCCAGTGCACACAGAACACACCAACACACGCATTTCTAGCCTGCTCAGTAGCAGAAAAAGCTCTGAAGGCACAACCTAAGTGCTTCTTACCTTGTTAAGTTTAAAAGAAAAGCCAAAGGTAGAAACCCACCATCTGTCCCACTCCAAAAATAGCATCATTTTAATTTAAAAAAATAAAAATCTGATGCATGTTTAATCCTGTCACATGTTACATGTCACATGGGACTGTTCAGCCTGGAGAAGAGAAGGCTCCGGGGAGACCTTGGAGCAGCCTTCCAGGATCTGAAGGGAGCTCCAGGAGAGCTGNTGAACACTGCGTGAGCAAGACTGAGTTTGTGCATTTCCTACGGTGTCTGAATAACCTCAGTTTGCTGGCAGACACTGTGTTAATGATCACGTCATCATCAGCTGTTAAGATCACAGCTGGTTGCACCCAGCAACATGTCTTTCCGAAAACACCTCTCTCAGCAGCAGCACAGCAGCGTGTTTTGGTACCCAAGGCAAAGGCTGAGCCTCAGCAGGCACAGGCAGGGGCAGGCAGGCACCTCCCAGGAGCTGGGACACTCTTTGTGCTGCGTTTGCATGACGTGACTCAGGGCCTTGGTAGAAGTTCCTCCACACCACGGTGACATGAATATTAACGACACGGTGGTTAAAACACCAGACAAGGAGTTGCATTTGCATTTAACACAAGGCTTCCTCACTGCTTGCCTGCATGGCCCTTATCAAATTGCTCCATCTTCATGGGCTTCAGTTTCTCATTTGTAAAATAATTTGATAAGCCTTTCCTCCACCATCTGTTTGTCTACTTTGCAGAGAGGGGAAGGGAAACAACCACGCACAGAACCACACGTTGGATGACTCCAGTGCACAGGAGCCTGTGCTCGCTGAAAAGCAGAGACAGCACAACAGTCTGAACCACAACTGGTAATCAGGTACAGAAACATGCACAATCCAGGAGAGCAGTGCAGTCACAAACCCAAGGGCTCATCTCGCTTGCCCTGGTGCTTTGAACAGAAGCTGAAGTTTGGGGAGAGCCCGCACACCTGCAAGTCTCTCCTTGAGAGCACGCCCTGCTTCTCCTGGAGCATTCTGCACTTCTTTAAGAGCCAAGCTCCTGGTTTATTTTCCTGCTGTCATTAGCTCTGTGCAGCAGAAACACGTGACAACCTCCCAAGCATCATTTAACTTACAGAAGTAAAGGAGAGACGAGCTAAGGTTTCATCTGAATAACAGCTGTGCATTTCCATAGCTTTGGAAGATCACAGATTCCACTGTCACACCCTGGAGAACAGCACACCAGATTGCTTTAAGTTCACACAGGCACATTTTGGGGTCTCCTCCCCATCACAGCCCCATTAGCACCAAATGGGAAGTAAACCCATCAGCTCTAACCTGTCCTCAGCACAACATCAACCTCCAGCCCGGCCGCAGGGTGGATGTACACGCAGGCAAAGTCTCTGCTTGGGGAACTCGGCTGCTGAGGGCTTTTTTTATTTTTAATCTATGAGATCACCCGCCACCAGTATGTAATTTGTTTCTGCAAAATCATGAAGCAAACCAGATGCTACGAGCATCTTGTTCCAAAAAAGTCTTTAATCCAATCCCGTGACACATGGCCCGGGGTCCTGATGGCAGCATGGGTTCTGCCACTAGAGCAAGCGTAAATTTATGCCCAAATCACACGTGTGCCAAGAGCACCTCCACTTCAAACACACAGAGACAGCAGCATTCCAGAGAAAACACGGCCTGCAACTAAAAGCACCTAATCTGGAAGGCCAGAGATCAATCCCTGACTTGGCTGTGCACACTCTGCATTGCTTCACCTCCATATCTCAGGATATTATTTCCCAGTAGCCCTGAAAGGATGGGAAGGGCATTTTCAGAGTCTGTGCCAGGGCTCAGATACTCTGGCAAGAGGATGGTGAGAGCTCCTCACGCGAGAGGAGCTGCAGCAGCTCTCCTCTGCTTTCACTCTACTGCATCATACTGGAGGCAGCTAACAATAACCTTCATTGCCTTTAGTGGCAATTCCTGGACATCCCACAAAAGGAGAAAAGGAAAGTTTCTGCAATGATCAAAAGGCACAAATGAGAGAGAGTTACCTTGCAACTCTGTTTAACTCCAGCCCTTCCAAATCTTTTCCCTGTGCTTGTAAATCACCCTCAGTATTGTTCCTACGCTCAGAAAAGTACAGCAGTCAGTATCTGATTAAAAAAGATATGTTTCCAAAATAACAATACTGCCAGGAGAACATGCTGTGCTTCCCCCCCATCCGAGGAAGAAGGCATCCTTTCCTGGGAAAGGTCATTTATTCAGTTACCTCTTGTTATCAAAAGATAACTCTTCCATAAACAGAGTTAGCTCACGGCCTTTCTCCTCAGAGACTTCCCGTCTCCTTCCACACGTGAAACACCAGTAAACACTCACTTAGTACAAATGAAGGCAAATTGGTTGTGACTTTCCAGGAAGTCCTGCAGCCGGCCAGCTGCTCTTCCAACACACCACCTCAGCCTGTCCAAATCACTATTTTCACTGGAAAAAAAAGTCACCTTCAAAGGAAGCAGCTTCCAGTCTCGACGCAAGCGTGCAGCACCTAGTCAGTTCTGACCCCTTATTAGCCATGATTGATGCAGGTGGGTGAGCCTGGAAGGAAGGCAGTGAGTGCTAAACCCAAAGTGGATTCCAGCTTGTCTACAGCACATTTATAACCCACCACCTGCTCTCTTCTCTGCTGAGGAGCTCCAGGACAAAGGGGAGAAGGCCCACGACACAAGGAGGAAAACATCACAGCAGTACACGTTCTCCTTGGATCCATAAAGCCCCTGCCGGTGTTGCAACCAGAGTTAGTAACCTGCTCATATACAACTACCAGCACACTTACACAAGACCAGAGCTGGATAGTTAAACCCAAGCCAGAATCCCAAACCTAAGCACTCCTATACTGAGGAACTGACAACTTTGTAAGGCTGTTGAAGGATTGCTTGAATTAGAAACTATTTTGTTTCAACATGGAAGGCTCTTTCTGGGTAGATGGCTGCAGAAAACTCATCCTCACACTGAGCTAAGGCTGCCATTCGATGTGCTTTGAGATAATACGGCTGTTGCATAAGAAACAGCCACCCCCAGGTACAAACCCAGACCCATTCTCTGACACGTTGCATAAAGCTTACAAGTGAGGTTAGAAGATGGGAGTCTCTGGGCTATGCAACTTCTTACACGGCTTTTTCCACTAACACCTTCTTTTCCTTCCTGATTACATCTCAGGACACGGCGCGCACTCTGCCCCAGCAGAATCTGTGCTGCTAAAAGCACCCAAGCACTTGGGATACCTCCACGTTTAGCAAAGAACTCACTTGAGATTCTTCACCAGTTTGCCTGGCTTGTACATGCAAAAAAAGCCAGACTAGTGCAGGAGAGAGGAGCCAATATCCCACCTAGTGCTGCAGACCCGAAAAGCAATAGGAAAAAAAATAATACATCAAAATCACACGTGCCATTCCAAGAGGAGAAATAGTTTAACTCCTTAGCCAAATGTCACTGGTCAGCTGCTCAGCAGCTAGCACTGGGCAGAAGCTAGAAAGCAGGAACTGACAAATTAGGTTGCAAAGTGAGGTCTTGAACCAAACCACCCTAGAACTGGGCTGAGGGTCACCTCAATCTGCAAAAACATACCTCGGATGGGGCTCGTTTCAAAGGGAAGTTATTTCAGAAGACGCTCAGGTGTCATTTCAAAGGCTCAGAGTGACTTTAGGTCGGGGTGCTGGACTCTCCAGGGGGAGGGAGTGCTGGGGGTCTGCCGGGCAGGGGTCAGCAGAGCCCCCTGTAATTAGCCCAGCCACACATTTACAGTTCAGGGGCCACCCGTCTGCGCTGAGCAGGGGTTGGGCATTTGTCACCTCACCGAGCTCTCCACACCCCCCGTGGCCGGTGGGGCTGCTGAAGAAAACCATGATGAAACCTTCTCACAACCTCTGTTTTCTTTGAAAAGGAGTAAAAAGTATAGCTTGCAAATTTAAGCTGATTTTGCATGGGTTTATAATGACTACCATTAAATGCTTTGAAATACACATTAGCAGCGCATACACAGGCATTTATCTGGAAAAAAAACAACGCTCAGTGAATTATTTGAGAGTTATTAAACCTGAATCCCCTCAATTACACATTTTAAGGAGTAAACACTATGAGTAGAGCCTTTAGGAAAACTCTGCTGACTGAGAGTGACTTCACAGACCAAACAGCCTGAACCTTCTGCTACAGGGAGACCAAGACAAGCAAAATCCGAGCTGGAAAACACACCCCATCAGCACTTACACACCTCGGATGAGTTCAGCAGCCCCTCAGGATGCTGCAGGTCCACAGAGTAACACAAAACCCAGCCCCCACTGAAAACCTGACCCAGGGGCAATCCCCACCGTGTTTGTTGTGGCTCAGAGGAGTGAGTACCTGTTGCTCGTGGTACTCTCCCACATTCCCACATCCCACAGCCTCTTCAGCAAATTTCTAATTTCTGGCAACATCCCTCAAAATGTTGTTGCTGCTCCAGTTTTCATCACAGAGACACCGGCTTCCCTACAGCTTCAGCATGAGGTTTTGGGTGGGTTTTTTGTTGGTTTTTTTTTTTTTAATCCTCCCCTTCAGGAAGGCATAAACAAAAAGCAGCATCTGATCTAATCGCACTGTTTTGGTTTCTTTTCACAAACACAACAGCCAGACAGTATCCTGACTCGCCCACACACTCAAATGCCTCCTGGGCATTCACCTCAGCTCCCCAAAACACCAAAAACCCAGTAACAGCCTCCTCAGCTCATACTGGAGCACTGCTCTGATGCTGCCCCTACATTCCTGGCCTCGCAGAACCCGGCCTCGCTGACCTCCCATGGCAATTAACCCTCCTGCAAACTTTGGAGGGAATTTCTCAAGAGATTATTTGTCCTGTTCTATGGATTAGGGCAAGATGACTACAAAGACTCAGCTACGAATCCCCTATTGTAAGATACTGTTCATCACAAATACTGACTCAAGATGCTGGGAGGGCTGGAGCAGCTCTGCTGGGAGGACAGGCTGAGAGAGCTGGGGCGGTTCAGCCTGGAGAAGAGAAGGCTGCGGGGAGACCTTGGAGCAGCCTTCCAGGATCTGAAGAGAGCTCCAGGAGAGCTGGGGAGGGACTCTTGGTCAGGAAGTCTAGTGACAGGACGAGGGGGAATGGTTTTAAATGGGAAGAGGGGAGATTGAGATGAGATCTTAGGAAGAAGTTCTTTGGTGTGAGGGTGGTGAGGCACTGGAACAGGTTGCCCAGGGAAGTTGTGGATGCCCCATCCCTGGAAGTGTTTAAGGCCAGGCTGGATGGGGCTTGGAGCAACCTGCTCTAGGGAGAGGTGTCCCTGCCCAGGGCAGGGGGGTTGGAACTGGATGATCTTGAAGGTCCCTTCCAACTCTGACCATTCTATGATACTATTATAACACCATGTACAAACGGCCACTCGAGTTCTTTTTATATTATTCCCATCCACTTCCTTCCCCACCCAGAAATGCAAGTATCCAGACACAACTATATTTAAGGGGGTGGGGGATAACTGCAGTGGATATTTTGGGGGATCTATGCAAGACTGCGAGCACAGGGAGACATCTGCCATCTGGCACACTTCACAGTGCCTGCCTTAAGGACACCCATCCCAGCCTGGGGAGCAGATATCTCCAGCAGGGTGGCTCAGCAGAACCGAGGGGGACCACTCACAGCTTTGACAGAGCAAGGGAGGTAAATCCCAACACTTTTAATTCCCAAAAAGTTCTGGTTCAACCAGTTCCTCAGGCTTGCGACTCAAGTCTCCCCCACACCATCCATCATCATTTCAGAGACTCCTAAAAAGCACTTTTACATCTCATTTATTTTCCAGGCTTCAGATGCTGCACCAAAACACAGGCCTCTCCTCTCCCTTCTAAAAGCAACGGTGAGTAGAGATGTTTCTTCCCCAGACAGGATACTCCACCTCCTCCTACAAAGCTCTTCCCAGGGGACTTTTCCTTTCAGCAGAAATAGCCAAGACTTCGTAAGTTTCCTTTTCAACACTGCTGAGCCACCAAAATTCATTGCAGATACAAAAAGAAAGTTTTCCAGCCAAGGATTCAGACGTCAGTAGTGCAGGGACCCTGCTGCCACAGAGATCCCCAGGTCTCCAGCTGAGTCAGTGCAAAAATGCTGTTTCCCAGCACTCAGGGAGCACACTCAGCTACCCCAAAAGGCCAGGAGCAGGCAAAGCTGCAGCACTCCTGACCCACGCTCATCCCTGGATGACCTACATTTCCTACAAAGGAAACAGCATTTTCACCCCTCTGTGCCCATCAAAAGGTGACAACCTGCAAACCTCCGAGCCACCTCGCCTCTTGTTCCCACCAGCAGAAGAAGGGTTTTGGACTGCCCTCCCCAGGAGAGTAACTGTGAGGAAAACACAGCACATCTCACCAAAAGAGCTTCCTCTGCCTCACAGCGTGGGCAGGAGAACTCAGCACCCATTTTTTCAGGCTTATTGGCACCTTGCTCGGCCTGTGCACGCAGATCTAAGAGTTGTAGCCAACACCAGGCCATGCTCTATCCCAGAAGCCAACCAAGAAATCAGGAGTCACAGAGAAAAGCCCCTGCAAGCAGCAGTTCCTCCAGGAGAGTGAGGTTATGGAGAGATGTCTCCCATGCAATCCGTGCAGCCACCTTGCACCTTCAGTGGCTGCAGTTTAGGTGGAGCAGGAAAGGGCCCAGTGACACACAGGCTGCCTTCCTGCTGCTGTCAACACCGGGGCAGAACCTGCCAACACATTATTCATCAGAAAAAAAGCCTCTGTTTTCCCATGTTATCAGGATGAGGTCAACCTGCAATTCAAAAAGGCCTGTGACAGCTTCTCAGGTTTAGCTCTTGTAGTTCCTAAGCTTCCCGGGCCCAAAAGGCCTGGGAAATACCAGCCAAGGCAAAGCTGTATGACAAATTTCAAGTCAGGAAAAAAAAAATATATAAAATCACTATAGTTACTAGCTGCAGGACTGCTTTTGGTGCTCCTCTCAGCTCAGCAAGCAGCAGAACACACTAGAAACCATCTCTGAAAGACGGTCAGAAATCTGTTTGCTTGTACGCTTTGGGGACTTTTTACAAGCCTGAATGCACGCAGCATCCAGAGTCCCTTTCCCATTTTAGGGTTCTTTCTGTAAAAGCCAACACAGGTCCTCCCACTCAGCTCTCCTAAAGCAGCTAAACCTCCCCCTCGCATTTACAAGATCAAAACAAAACCCTGTTTTGACTGAAGTGGCAAAGGATGCTGCGCAGGAGATGGACCAGGAGCAGGGCTAAGGAGGCCAATGTCTCCCTGAAGGTCGAGGCTAAGGTTACCAGCCAGAACCATACAGAAGGTTCCTCACTGCCCAAAGAAATGAGATGTAAAATAACAGTTAAAGCAGCAGCACAGCTTACAATCTTAAAAAATACCACCAGCAGCTTGCTGCACTGCAAGTACATGTAAAGGGTTTTATAATCCCTACTGTTCATTTTTAGCTAATTGATTGTTTTATTTGGGGGGGAAAAAGTGCAATTGGGATTGCTGCTTCCCCTGCAGAAAGCCCACACAAACAGAAATCCTTCATCCCAGATCCCAGCCAGCTCTGCTCTGCCTACCAGTGCTTTATTCCTCTCTGCTTAAGGTGGGGAAGGAGACAACTGGCTGAAGAAAGTTAGAGCAAAGACCACTGCTTGCTTTATTTACAGCGCCTTGCTCTGCACCAAAACAGCTGACCATTTTGGGTTTGGGCTTCTTGTTTATTTGTTTAAAAAAAACCCCCAAAACAACAAACCCACAGCTCCAAGTTTAGGGAAGGTGGGAAACAATTAATTAACTTCTGAAATCCCCTGTTTCTAAAAACCATCAAACACAAATCAACCCCCCAGTGGGTTTACAGAGAGGAAGAACAGAAGTGTCAGCTTGCAGGTGCCCCTGGATGGCAAGTCTGTCAAGGACAATAAAACACTCCAGGAGCCAGGGAGATTGGGGGGGGGGGGAAGGGGGAGGGCACGGGAAAGGCCAAAGCCTCCCTCTCCGGCTGTGTGAGGGAGAGAGGGAGGGATGAAGAAGCAAAGGCAGAGGCCTTGCAGGAGGCCCTGGGTCCTTACCTTCCGCCAGCACCTCGTCCACCGTCACCTGGTGCCGGCCGATGCTGAAGACCCTCCCGATGTACCCGCTGCCGGGGCCGCCGCTGCCGCCGCCGCCGCCGCTGGCGCCCGACCCCGGGCCAGAGCCAGCCTGCTCCCGACGCGAGTCGAAAAACTTCTTCATTTCTCAGGAGGCAGCAGCAGCCGCCTTGGTTAACGGGGGCGATGTTGATTTTTAAGGTCCCAAACGCC
>VXBW01000467.1:11325-58407 GCA_013400375.1 Thinocorus orbignyianus
TGCCTGGCGGAGCTGCCGGCGGCCACCCAGCCCGTCAGGGACCGATCCCACCGCCCCCCGTCGGCCCCATCCGACCAGGAAATGGGCAGGCACAGGAAGTCCCGGCGGCAGCGCCGCCCCCGCCGGGCCCGGGGACCTCTAGCCGGGCCCCGGCCGCTACCGGGACGGCTTCACCGGCACCACCGACAAGGCTGCAGCGGAGCGCGGCCGATACCCCCGGCCCGCAGCCCAGTCCGGGGCCTGTCAGCGCCTGTGGATATAGGGGAGGTGGAATGGCGGCAGCCGGCCCCGCCGCGGGGCGCTCCGGGAGCGGTAGTTCCCCGCCGCCCAGCGGGCCCTGCCGCACCGCCGCGGCGGGNCGCGGCGGGGACTACAACTCCCGGCGTGCAGCGCGGCAGCGGCCGTGGCGGCGCCCCTGGAGGCGGGTGGGGGCCGCCCGGGCCCGGTGCTGCTGTGGGGGGACCCTGAGGGGGCCGTGGGGAGCGGGGCCTGCGCTGGCCCCTCGCCACGTTTATTTTCAAAATAATGCGCTTAAACTTGACATATTTTCCTGTGGTAAGCCCTCCCCTGCGGCATCTTGGGCTTGAGCTGAAGGACAAGGCTTGCCTTCGCCCAGGCCTGGCCAGCACCTGGTTCGGAAGCCTCAAATAAAACAGAAAATAAACTAAAGATGTCCCTCAGAATTCAGTGCTTTAGAGCTGGCAGTTTTGTCTGGAAAACTCGCATGTTAGATTTACTGATAAATTACACATCTCCTCCCGGCTTGCTGTGGGATGCCCGTTTCGCAGCTCGTCCCAGGAGCCCGGAGCCCCTGGGTCAGGCCTCACAGCAGTTTAGTTTATCTCAAATCCTGTGAAATTTCCTTGAAATGCACTTTGGGTTACTTCCAGCCTTTTTTTTTTTTGCCTCAGAACTCAGGTTTTTCCAGCCTGCAGCATCTGCAGGGGCTGGCTCTTCTCCACAGGGAAGGCCAGAGCAGGAATTTGGAACAGCAGAGGGGAGGGAACATTAACATGGTGAAAATTGGCTTTCCCAGCCTGCGGCCTCTGGGAACACAGAACCACAAGGAGCTGGTGCTGCCAGAGGAACCTTCCGTGACAGCACCATGCTCCTTCCTCCCCTCTGGATGGGGCAGGAGAGGAAACCAGAGTACCCTGGCATTTCCCCCACGACTATTATTTGCTGTATTTTGGTAATAACTACAACCATCCTGCTGACGAGCTCCTGTCCCGAGTGGGTAGGCTGGGCAGGCCCTGCTTGCTGCGAGATGCCAAAAATATTTACCCTTTGCAGAGCCCTTTTCCTTTTTTCCTACATCACTGCCTTGCTCGAAGGAGCAACGGCTGTCGGGCACGAGCTTTCAGCAATGCCAAGACTGGATCAGCACGTTGTGTTTTCACACAACGTTTTGAAGACTTTTAAGATACACATGGATCCCAGAACAGGCGAGCAAAATTGCTGGTGATGATATTTAGCATGTTGGATACACAGATTTAAAAGTGTGTCACAGTACAGTTGCTTTTCTGCTGAGCCACTGTGCCTCTTCGTTACAGTTAACACTACGCCTCATCCTTGTTCTCAGCAGCTCTTGTAGCTGAGGGTCTACAAGCTCACCCTGCAGATCTCAAAGTCCTCCGTGACCACCATCATTCACCCATATTTTGGGGGGTGCTGCAGAGTGGCTCCCACCTGCACCTTATTTTCAAGCATCACATACAAGACACCCTAAGTCCACGCAGCTAGAACAGCCATCATTTTCAGCTAGTCAGCTAAGGCAAGTGTGAAAACAGTCTTTTTTTTTCATTTAAAAGGCTTTAATCTTCACTAAACGTTGCTCAGCCGGGGTTTGGTTCTATACGATGAGTTGCCAGTGATCGATACAGAAGGTTCACTTGCCCTTCAGATTAAATAAGGACTGGGTAAAGTCTCCGTTGCTCCCCAGGCATCTGCTAAGACTGAGGTAAAACACCCAATGCAAAAAGAGACTCCTATAATCAGTGATTTCTGGGGACTCTGCAGAACTGAACAATTTCCAAGGAAATTGGGCAACTCTGTACAGTACAGGGAAATGACTCATTTCCAACTTAAAGAAGATAAAGCCCGCTGCCATGCAGAGAGCTTGCAGATGCACTGCTGAACATCTCAACGAGGCTGAAAAGTCCCGCTGATTTAAACGGACCTGGGAGTGCTGAGGTAGAACACGGGAGAGTCGGACCCATGGACAACTGCGGGGCCCTGATGTTCTGGCCGCAGACACAGAAACTCTGCTGGTGACCATTGTGGGGAGCAAAAGCCCAGCAGAAGCCAACCCTGTGTTGCAGATGCTGCTGATGTTCTTTATTCCAGAAGACACAAGGCTTGGCTGCACTCCTGCAATCCCAGTGACCTTCATAAGGATCAGAGAGAACCGAGCCTGAGAGATCTGAGTGAAAGAGCTAATGAATGATCGCCAGCAGAGACCTGTGTTACACTGGGGCACTCATTTTGGTATTTTTACTAAATATTTAAGAACCCTGAATCTAATAATGAGTTCCAAAGCAGGCACAAAACCCAACCTCAAGGTAGTTCTCCAAGCACAGGCAGGTAGGTCCTTCTCTGTCTGCATTTCTTTCTTTTACTTGGATGGATACTTACATTTGGATTTGGACTTACATTTCTTTTGCTTTTACTTCAGGGTCTAATCTGGGTTCTGGCTGGGTTCAAAACCCAGAGAGCCTGGGCAGTCAGCTCATACCTACCCATGTGGGCAGGTGGAGAATTCCATTGGTTATCTTAATGTCCTTGCTTTCTCAAACACAGTTTTACAACTGGATGACTGCAGTTTGGTAGGCCTTTCCACCATGGTTAAATGCCTTCATAACTCCTGTAAGTTAAAAAATTGTGTTATTAATAGAGCATTCTGAGGTTTTCCAGGTCTCACACTGTACCAGTCTAACCAGAAGGAGAAGCATTTTTTTGGAGTAATCTACCTGTTCCCTAATTCCTTTTAAAATCATTAGTATACAAGGGAAAAAAAACCCATAAAATCTAGTATTTTTAAAATGTCAATATTTGTAAAGTTATGGTTTTTAATCACGTAACACACTGTGCCTGAAGGCCAAGATATTCCAGTTTTAGCGTTGAGAAGTTTTGAATTTTGTTTTTTCATTTATTTACAAGCATTTATCAGCACTTCAGAAGCCAGAAACAACTTTTGACGGGGTGCTGCAGCCGGGGATGCATTCGAATCCCTGGGACGAAGCACATTCACACAGCCGCATCCCTCTAGATCAAATTTTCCAGACAGCTCAGGACTTTCTGAATAAAAACATACGTTTGGAAAGGTTTCCTGTGAGTAGCTGAAAAGCGAGGGGATGCTGTCCTCTCCTGGCTGTTTGGAGAAGTAGCAACAAGCTGGAAAGGAGCCTGCGCAGCTTTCTGTGCTTTGGGCATACATGGGCTATCCAGGGGCAACACGGTACCGGTGGTATTTTCCTGTATTCATAGAATCCTAGAATGGTCAGAGTTGGAAGGGACCTTAGAGATCANTGGCCTCCGCTGGCCCCGTTCCAACAGTTCCATGTCCTTTCTATGTTGAGGACATATCCCCAAGAAAAGGTCAACTTTGAAGCACGCTGTCATCTAGCTAGCGGTATGGTGAGGTTCAGAGTTCAGCAGAGGAGCACAAAGACGACTCCAAAATTCACATTTATATTTTGCCTGGTTAAAAACCAAAAGTTTCCACCTCTTAGGGGCTCCTGTTTGCCCTTGTACGACACACTCAGCAGCATCAGCTAGCTTCCCTGCTTGAATGTCTCTCCATGGAGCTGACAAATGCCTTGAGGCCCATGGGCTTAGGTTATCTCAAATTAGTCTTGATAGTGGAGGTTTGTTTAAGACAGGCATCTGGGGGGGGTCCACAGCTTTCCACGGGGGCCCAGAGGGGTCATTAAGGGTCTGAAAGATTCCCCAGGAGACTGGGCGGGTCCTGTAGGGGTCTGGGGACACCTGCAGGGGTCTGGAGGGCACACAGGGGTCCAGGGGGGTGTCCGTATGGGTGTCCACAGAGTTTTGCAGGGGTCCATAGGGCATCGAGGGTGTGTGTGTGTGTCTGCAGGGATCAGGGGGCATTGCAGGGGGTTATTGTATTTGTAGAAGCCATAATGTGAATGCCCTTACAGTGCTCTGTACCTTAAGCTCTGTTAAAGCAGCCCTGGTTTCTTTCCCCAGGCTCGTTGCTGTGTTTTTCTCCTCCTCTCTCTCTTAGGTGTGGCTAAAAAACAGAAGGTTCATTCTAGAAGCCTGTCTTTGGATGAAAGGTTATCAACTTCTCCCCGATCTCCTGGCGTTTTATTCTGTAATTCGCATTTCGTGAAGGGAAAAGAAGCCTTTCCATAAGGCCCCAGTGTATAAATCTCAGTTTATTGTTTTCTATCAAGGCAAAATGTTAGTTCTGTGCCAGGTGTCTTAAATTAATAGGCTTCCAGGTTTAAAGGAAGGAGAAAATTGCCAGAAATGTTCCTGCATTTGTTCTAGTCTTGAAAAGCACTGATTTAATTAATCTCCCTTCATCAGAAGCCGAAAGCATGGGTCTAATTGCAAGCTCAGAAGCATCAGTTGTCCAAGTGACTGGAGAGTAGTTAGAGATGAAAGGGAGTAAAACAAGGCATTGATGGATGCGGGTTTCTAAGGAGCTCTGTCTCATTGACTTGACTCGTGAAGCAGTTGGAAATGGCCTACAAAGTCATAAAAGAAAATTAAAACACATAAAACTTGGTTAAAGTAACGTGGAAAGGCCTGCATTCAACCATAAAACCCCCAAAAGTGGGGAGCTAAAAGGGAGAAGTAAAACCCATCGTAAAGACGTGTCCAACGCAAAGCCCACACGAACCAAGGGCGTGGTGACAACCTCAGTGAAGGCCATCACTTGGCCATCAGAAGCCTGTCTGGGCTACAAGGTGCCACAGGGCACACGTGGGTTCTGTGACCACCTGGCCGAGCAGAAACACCTCGGGCTGGGTAAGTTTCTGGGTGGGTACGGGCACCAACAGGATAGAACGAAGATGGCAGATGAACGCTGGCCCAGGTTGCCCAGAGAAGCAAGATGGGCTGCCCCATCCCTGGAGGGGTTCAAGGCCAGGCTGGATGGGGCTTGGAGCAACCTGCTCTAGGGAGAGGTGTCCCTGCCCATGGCAGGGGGGTTGGAACTTGATGATCTTGAAGGTCCCTTCCAACTCCAAGCATTCTATGATTCTAGGAGCATCATTGCAGTGCCAAGGTGGGTTCCCCAAGGACGTTGCTGCCCCAGAGCAGGTTTTACAGAGGCTCAGTGGTGGTGGATTGTCCCCTGAAGCACTGGGTGACTGAAGAGGGTGCTGCTGCTTCATGGTAGTGCCAAGATCCAGCTCCTCCAGAGATGCCGAGTCCTCTCTCAAGGCGGCTGCACTTGGCTGGCAGAGGTACACACCACCACATAAGAGTCCAACCATCCCACTGACTTCATTTAAGGTTCTTCACATCCATTTGCTTCTTGGTGTTTCAACAGCTGAAAACACCATCTGGGTGTGCACGGTATAAGGTTTGGGAGCTGCCTGGAGCAGGGACTGCTCCGTGGGAGGTGTGTAGTCAGGAGGTAATGAGAAAGGACACTTCATGTGGAATTTCAGTCTCAGACCCGAGTCACCTCCAAAAAATCGAAAAAAAATAAAAATAAATTATTTTCTGGTTCTTCTTCCCAAGTGTTACTCCCCGCAAGAAACAGAAGTTTTGTAAGGTTCTTGATTTTACCTTATTGCAATGAGTACTGGGAAAAAAAGTCTACAACTTTGGTAAGAGTGACATAGAAATGGAGAAAATGCAGTGGGAGGAGAGTGGAGACAAGGCAGGGGTGGAAGCGAGCGTGCCCACAGAAGTCGATAATCCCAGGGGTCTCCCAGGTGGCAGCCATCCCCAGCTCCTAAATTTAGTAGATTAGATGGAAAATAATGCCTCCCCCAACGCTTCCCCTCAGGGGACAGCTATCTCTCAGGAAACCCTTTCCCAGTAATTAGCACCTGTGTCTGAGGGGAATCGGCGCCTGCCAGGGCTGCTCCATGGGGGCAGTGGGAAGCTCCGCCACATTTACATCTTTCTGGGTATCAAAAAATGTGCTCTGGAGGATGCCGGCGGCTGAAATTCCCTCATGTCAAGGTGGAATTTTCCATGTCCCAGTTTGTGCCCGCTGCCCCTTGTCCTGTCCCCGGGCACCACTGAGAAGAGCCCGGCCCAAATCCTTCTCCTCAGGGCTGCTCTCCAGCCATTTTTTTAAAATAAAACAAAACAAAACCAAACCAAACCAAACCAAACCAAACCAAACCAAACCAAACCATCTTCATGAGCTCCACATTTGGAGCAAGGTAAAACATTCCCCCCCCACTGCTGTGCTCAGACCCCAGGGCAGCTGTGACTGCGCTCTCCTGCCCCACACTGCCACAACACATGAGAGAAGGCCCCCAGTGACCCGGAGTGGATCAGCCCTTCTCATCAATCTCACTTTTTGGTGTTTCCATGTCCCACCTGCCCCTTCGGAACCCAAACCCAGTGTTTTGCCGTGGGGTGAAGTTTGCTGAGGCTCAGGGGCTGCTCCACCACGGTCCAAGGTCAGTCCATAGTGAGGTGGTTTTTTTTGCCAGAAAAGCATCCCCGCTCTAAAGGTCAGCACCACGTTTGTGTCCCCCACGGCACACGCTGCTCCTGGGCTCCATCCATGGGGCATCAGGCCCACGGTGTTTTATTATCCAGGGAAAAGGGGCAAAAACCATCCAGCAAGCAGAGATGCAGACTAATGCGACAGGAACTATTGCCTAGTGCTGCCTCCTTTGGCTGCAGCTGAAGCTCAGACATGATTGATTTCTTTTTCAGTCCCCGTGTTTCTAAAGATGAATGCTTGTAAAATAAAACCTTCGTGGAAAATCTGCATTAAAGATAAAATCCAGGAGCATCGTGGCTCCTGAATCCCGCAAAGTTGCGACTGAAAAGTGGGGCAGATGAGGTGAGCTTTTGTCGTTTCTATCTGAGAAGACTCCAGGAAGCAAAGACTTTCATGTGAAACATGGAAAAGGATTTTCTGCCAAACTCCATGTCTAAGTGAGAATAATAAAAAAAAAATCTCAGCTCCAGAAAGGGCATCATGTTAAAGAGATGTACGGTGCTGCCTGGCAGGTCTCACACCCTCAGGAGCTCTAATTTTAAGTTTGCTAAACCTTAAAAAGTTTTACCTTTATTTATATCAGAGCTTTTTTTTTTTTTCCCCCTCTCCCCTCCCTGTTGAATAGAGTCTCGGTTGGAAAATCTTAGTTACCAAGACTGCAAAGTCAGTGATTGTGCTTGTGAGACCCCACCTGGAGTCCTGTGTCCAGCTCTGGAGTCCTCAACACACAAAGGACATGGAGCTGGGGGAACGGGGCCAGCGGAGGCCACCAAGATGCTGGGAGGGCTGGAGCAGCTCTGCTGGGAGGACAGGCTGAGAGAGNAAAATTACAGGGAAGGAGCAGAGCAGCTTTTCTGTCTTAAAACCATCCTCCTGCCAGGCAGAGCCTGTACCCAGCCCGGCCATGGGAGAAAAAAAAAGCTGGGACTCCGAGAGATTGGCTTGAAAAGTGAGATCCTGACGGCTGGAAACACGGGAGATGTTGGATGGAAACGAGCACGGGGCTGTTGGCATCACTTCCTCACGACAACCCCGGCTCCGGTGCCACATCCAGCACTCCCCACTCCTGCCAGGAAGCTTTAAAACGCCAGATGTCAATGGTAAATCTTTGGGGTTTTGGTTTTTTCTCTCTCTTCTGGTTAACTGGGGCAACCGCAGAATCGGCGTCGCCAAACTCTGTGTCGGAGTTGGGAATAAACTCTTCACTCCTGCAGTAAGTGTCAAAGCGTGCTCTGAACTTCCTGATTAGTGTTATCCCTGATTAGGCTGCAGATGAATCCTCTGATTAAAGTGCTCTTGGCTATTTTGGAGTTTCACATAAATATACATGAACGGGAGAGACAAGAGAAGAGCGAACAGACAACGAAATGGGCTGGCAGGTATGGGAGCCAGGGGGAGGACCCAGCTCCTGGGTGGTGGAGACGTGGGACGTGAGGATGGGGCCATGCTCTGGGCCAGTGGGGACCTGGCTGAGGTCACCAAGGGCTCCTCTCAGCCCTGATGGGAGTCAGATTCCCATGGCAGAGAGAGCGGGTGCCTACAAGAAAGCTGGAGAGGGATTTTTACAAGGACATGGAGAGATGGGATGAGAGGAGACTGAGCTGAGATCTGGGGAAGAACTACTTTGCTGTGAGGGTGGTGAGAGCCTGGGCCAGGTTGCCCAGAGAAGCTGTGGCTGCCCCATCCCTGGAGGGGTTCAAGGCCAGGCTGGATGGGGCTTGGAGCACCCTGGTGTGGTGGGAGGTGTCCCTGCCCAGGGCAGGGGGTGATACTGGTTGGACTCTGAGACCCCTTCCAACCAAACCATTCCATGATTCCATGACGCCTTGGAGAGGGGTTGCTTTATCCCATGGTAGCTGAGCTTTTCCCACCTCACCTTCCTCTGCAACGCCCAGCAGACCCCAAGAGACAAGACCTGGGCTGGTAATTCTTCCTGCGCCACCATCTTCAAAGACTTTTCATTATTATCTCAATCAGATAAAAAGGAAATGAAAAACAAAACCCATCTGGCACTTCCCAATACAATGAAAAATCAATAACAGTGTAATAAAAGGGAATCAATAACACTTCTCCGGCCCTTCCCTGCATCTTACGGCTTTCTGCACAAACAGATGTTTCCACCACGTGTCTGCACATCCTCTCCTCTCCTCTTCCTCCTCTTCCTCTCCGGCACCCAGAGGGCTCTTGCCAGTTGTTTTCTCTTTTCATCCTCAATCACCGCTCTCCTGGTGACCTTTCTTCTCATCTGCTTTCCCTGGGAGGATTTGCTAAAGGCGAAGGAGGGAGGACTTCTTGGGCTGTCGTCGTGCCCATCTGGGCTCTCAGCCCTCCGGAGGGTGTAGCATCAGCCGGATCCCAACCCACAAAAACAAGGCAGTTGCAGTGTGGGTTCAGAGAAGAACATGTGTCTTCAGAAGAAGATGTGACGCCTCTTTGGCTGCTCAGTAACAGGAGCTTCTGCTTTAATTTACAGAGGAGATGTTCATGCTACAGGAGTGGAAGGTGACTGCTACTGGCATAACTGATTGTCACTGTTAGGGCTTCGCTGCGCTGTAAAAAGAGGTGCTCAATATCTCCAAATGTCAGCGTGTCGGGCTGAAAATGCCGAGCAACAGGCAATTAAAGTTTCGGAGAAACCTCCTCAGTAGAGTTTTCCTCACCACAGGAGCTGCCTGATCTTGTAGCGCTCATCTATGTTTGACAAATCACGGAGATTTTTAATTTAGGAGAAAAAAAAAATGCCACCATCCACCTTTCTCAGACCAGCCTCAACATTCTCAAGCACTGCCCGAAAGTCAGGAAGGGCCCGGTCTCACCCTGGGAAGATACCTGGCTAAGATAAGCAAAAAGCATGGCAACTGAGGGGAAATAAAGCCATTTGTTTGCACAAAACCATTCCAAGTTGTGCAAGCTGGCGACTGTGTCAATGAACTCCAGATGAGAAGCGAGTCCCACACCCATGGGTTTAACAGGGCCTTCATGGCTCCAGCATCTTCTGACCATCAGCCCTTTCTTTCTACAGTAATGCCAACCTTCACTCCTCAGCCAGGAATAATCTTCCTCTGAGAGCAGCTCCCTTGCCAGCATCGTGCTCATCTCCTCAGCAAATGCCAGGTTTGTGGAGAGGAAAGAGCCCCGAGATGAAGGCACGCTCCTCCTCATCCCTGGGGGGGGAGCAGGAGGCCCCTCTGCCTCTCCAGCTCCATTTAAGCCCTTAACCCCGCACTTCCCACAGGACCTCGTGTTTCTCCTCAAATACCAAGTGGTGCTTGAGCACACACAGGACTTGAACCCATCCTCCAGGAAAATGGAATTTCTCCCCCTGATGAATCCCCGAGCTCATCTCCATAAAACCAGAGAAAATCCAGGGCAAGCATGTGGGTAATTACGAATTTTTCTCCCCTCCTTTGGAGCTGCGGGATCAGAACTGAGCCCTTTAATCACCATCCAAGTGCAGGGAGGGGACGTCGCCTGAGCGTGTGCCACCACAGCTCATTTGCATATCTGTCTTTAAGCTAGATCTAGAAATGGTTTCGATGCAACTAATAATTCAATACAGTCATCAGAGTAAAAAAAAAAAGAAAAAAAGAAGAAAAAAGAATCATCTTAATGACTCCCTCCCAGTGATAATTATGTATTTAAGTAGTTTCTGTCAACCAAGAAATATTTTCTCTTCTCAAGGCATTATTTCATTCCTTCTGGGAAAGAAACAAACTCATGGGCTGACATTTCTTTGATAAGCTACAGAACACCAGCAATATTTTCGAAATTGTCCACAGCAGTGAAGGGTATCCTCATTTTCCATAAAAAATACCCAGCAAATGAAAAACCCACATCAGCATCACCAGATGGACAAGCCAGCGGGAGGATCTGCAAGAGCCACCTGAAATAAACTGAGCTGATCGAATCTGGCACTTCCATCACAACAGATCTTGAGCAAAAGCTTCTAAATTCAGCGTGACACACATTTACATTTCTTTTACAACATTTTTTTCCCCCACTCCATTGCTGCATCTGAACAACAACTCATAAACAACCCAAACCAGATCGTTGGAGCCTCAGCCTTACCCTGCGAAGGGATGGCCATCACTCAGCCCACCCAAAACCAGGTCAAGAGATTCATCCATTAAATAACCCAGTATTTCACTCTGTCTGCCTTGGAGATTGGTGAAGTTCCCACTGACTGGAGAGGGAAGACCTGGGGAACTACAGCCCCATCAATCTCACCTCTCTGCCCAGAAGATCCTCCTGAAATCTCTGCTAAGGCACGTGGAAAACAAGGAGGTCACGGGTGACAGCTAACATGGCTTCACCAAGGACAAGTGACAAATCTGGTGGCCTTCTATGATGGTGTCACAGCGTTGGTGGACAAGAGAAGAGCAACTGATGTCATGGCATCTTCCTAGACTTTGATGCTCTCCTGCCTGACCCTCAGGTCTCTCAACTGGGGAGCCAGGGATTTGATGGATGGATCAGGAACTGGCTGGCTGGTCACACTCAAAGGGTTGTGATCAATAGAACAATGTCTAAGTGGAAACCAGTGACAAGTGACGCTCCTCAGGGGTCAGTACTGGGACTGGTGCTGTTTAAAATCTTTGTTGGAGACATGGACAGTGGGATTGAGGGCTCCTGCAGTTGGGAAAGATTTGCAGATCTCATTTTGGAGACCCAGCAGCTGAACACTTTACACACCCATCGCACCATCTTGCCCTCCAAACGGTGCTGGTTTTCCAGAGGAATCTCTCTTTTCCACAACCGAAGTGAGGGGAACCACATGGTATCTGAAGACACCGTGTCCTGCCTTAATTTCCCATAAAAATAATGGCCTACGTTAGGAATTGAGGACTCCACATGCTGGGAACAGCCGGAATTACCAACTGCTCAACTTCAAAGCCTCGCTCATCTACAGAGAACAACCAAGCTCAAGACTCCAATTCCTTTTTGATTAGGCCTTTCAAAGCATCCCTCAAGAATCAAAAGGGAAGAATAGAGCATTATTCTGTGGCAATTCTGGCATAAAAGCTGCAACATCAGACTGTTTAAAACAAAAAGGGGTTGCTTTGTTTCCCACCGACCCCCCATCCTAGAATGAAAAGCACCTCATTACAAATTTCAGACACCCCAACCATCTCCTGATGATGATGATGACTCAGCCGATTGATCGTAACAAAATGTCAATGTCACCCATAGAATAATCACGCAAGAATACTTCAAAAACAGGGAAAAAAGGAAAAATAACCCCGTACCCAATTCTGCCACGACAGTAGGGGTTGCTTACGAAAATGGGGAAAGTCAGAGGCTTAAGTGATTAAGTCAAAGCTAGAGCTCATTCATCTGCAATTTGATTTTAACTACGGACAAGATGAGGGAAAACAAGAACGGGAGCGTCTGCATCATAATATTAATAAAACATAATTAGGAAAAGATTAGCATAGGGGAAAGAAAAGCATCTTAATTCACCTTCCCTCAGCCTGCCAATGCGTCTCTGGCTGTTGATTATTATTTTCAGAGAGCTGGTGTTTACAAAGGTTTGATTAGATTGGAAGAATGCAAATTAAGAGGGAACTCACTGACAACATATTTCCCCTCAGTGTGCAAGAAGGGGCTTATAAATCCCAGCAGACGCCACCGCAATATCCCTGGATTATCCACAGACCATGGATGAGGCCAGATATTGGGGTTTTTCCATGCCCAAGTCCCAGTTCAGAGAGGTCCAGGACTCTTCAGGCCATTGGGTCAGCCATTAAATATTCATTTTCTCCTGGAGTACTTTTAATTGCTCCCAATTTCCAGAGAGGGAAACCAGCGGCCACAGCAGAGGAATTTCCCCATCTCCTGGCATGTGGAGATGGGGAATTTTGGTCAAATTCTGGTCAGATTTGGCCACACTGGTCAAATGAAGACCAATTCACACATCTATGGGCTCCCAGCTATAGAATCTATAGGATTCTAGAATCTAGAATTCTATGATTCTCTCAGCAGTAGAATCACAGAATCATGGAATGGTTAGAGTTGGAAGGGACCCATTCCAACAGGTCCATGTCCCTGACAGGCCACCAGCCACAAGCCTTTTCCATGACACACCTCCATGAAAGGCCAGTGGCCAAGATGTTGAAGAGGTTCCAGGCTCTCTCAGAAATGCTCAACAGGGGAAACACGGTGGGAAGTCCTTCATACATCCTGGTTCCCCCTCTGCTCCAACACCCCGTTCTTTCTTCCAGCAAAACCTTCATGAGAAGAAAAAGATGACAAAACCAATTTCTTCTTCAGCCTCTCCCCTCCACCTTTTGTTACACTAGAAAGGCACATAATATGGAAAAATAATTTACACTCTCTCCAGCTGAGACTGGCAAACTGATAGCTTGGAGAGAAAGCCACTTGCACATTTTATTCACATAATATTTTTAAATTATATAAGCTCTGTACGAGTCTCACCGTTGAATATAGCCTGAGCCAGTCAAGGAAGAAATCTGGCTCTTTGTCACTGCTCCCAATAACTTAGGTATTGGGATAATAAAGAACAAAAGAATGTTTATTTTTATACCCAATCTAGAACATACATTTCCTTAAAAAAAACGGAAGATTTAACTAGTTAATACACCAAAACTGTTTACCAAGATCAACAGCCATCTTTGACCTCAGTCCAGAGAGTAAAATCAAGCCATTAATATTAGAAATATCACCTTTATGGTCCCCAGGGGGCTACGTCCACCTGTCACCCACCGTCATACGGGTAAGCTTTGAGCAAAGGGGCTTGGAGCAACCTGCTCTAGGGAGAGGTGTCCCTGCCCAGGGCAGGGGGGCTGGAACTTGATGATCTTGAAGGTCCCTTCCAACTCTGACCATTCTATAATTCTATGAAATTTGTGACTGCTGCTGTCTGTAAAAGGAATAAACACACGATACAGCAGCCACTGTCACTGCCTCGCAGATGTCAGGCCTTGCATTAGCGCTGAAAAAACCACTTTCTATAGGGATGGGGTGACAGGAAGGCAGCAGGGGAGGGGAGGAGGGTGAGGAGCGTCGAGATCCAAATATTAAGCCCACGGAGATCTTGGGGCCAGAGGCTCCAAGGGCTCTGTTGTCACAGGCTGGGACAGCAATACCCAAAATCACGGCACACAATTAACTGGAGCCGCAACGGAGCAGACGGGGAATATCAAAACCGGAGCCAAACCCCTTGCAACAACAACGCTCCGGTTCCTCCTGTTACCCAGTAAGACAGAAGTTTACCTACAGCCCCAGAGGTAATAAAACAGAGTGTCATCCACGAGAGATGATGAATGAGCTCCTTTTCCAGTCGCTGTGGTTCCAGTTGCTCTATTTAATGAGAAATACGCCTGGCTACACTTGTCGTATCGGCGTCTTTGCCCTGGGTGAGGAGGAGTCTCTCTGCTCACCCCCCCTCTCCTCCAGCAGCTTCTGCAGCCAAGAGAGCTCCACGGGCAGCATCACCCCAGCTTCTGAGAGGTTCAGGTGGAACACGGGGTTTCAGAGCGGAGGGACAAGTTTCCAGCCAAGGCTAAGCCTGAAAAGGCTCCTCTGCCCACCTGACTTCATACAGCCTCCTCATGCCCAGTTAGGACCTGAGAATAATATTGCCTTTTTCTTCTCTATTTAGGTGAGAATCACTCCGACTGAATACCTCAAGCTGGTCCAGTGGCCTCACAGCAGCATCCTCATCCTCTACACACACACAGTAACACAAATATTGAACCAAATTACCCCTTCACTCATTATGCGCTGCATCCAGGAAACATCCTGCAAGTTCCGCTCAAAAAGGTCCATTGTGATTTTACAGCTCTCCTCATTTATCCCCAAAGGCTGTAGTTAGGAAATTTTTAACAGACTTCACGCATCAACAAGGATTTACAGAAGTTGCGTGTGAGTTTGGTCACAAATTTGGCTCCAAGAAACTTAAATTGAAGACAAAGAGAGAGAGAGTCTACGAAAGCTTTCGGAAACCTCAATGGGGGGAAAATCCATTATGAACTCAGAATTAATCTCAACAATCCTGCCTATTGATTTTTTGCCTTTTTATCAATTGAACTTCTTGTTCCCGAATAACCCATTTACAGGTAATAGACTGAAATAACAAAGTCCTACACAGTTATAATTGACACCATTTCCTAGAACATGTTAATCACAAATTACTGGTCTAATAATGATTTTAACACAACTGGGAAAGTGGAGAGGACCTTAAAGCACGAGGACAGCTTGGGTGTGGGGTTCACCCGGCACTGAGAACACCAGCAGAGGCTGAATTCACCCTGGAGGGACCGAGAGAGGCCTGGCACAGCCAGCAGGGGTGAGGAAACAAACACAGCAAGGAAAATGAACCTTACTGTTCTGCCACGAGAAGCAAGAGTGCTACCCTGTATTCAGGAGAGCAAAAGGATCTGCTGCCTCTCTCCTCGGAGGTGAAGGTGAGTGGGAGAACTCACCGAGTCCCCTTCATTTCCTTACTCCTTGTTCTCGGATTGATTTGTTCCCTGTGGAGCAAGATAGAGCCCATGGATTGCAGAGGGCATCGCTGAATCCCAAGTGCTTTCCAGCCTCATCACCGCTGCAGTAAGGTTTAGAAGCCTGGGACAAGATGACAGCGTATCTGAGAGCCCTCTGTGCTGGCACAGGGAGGACTTTCATTACCCCAAGCAGCTTACAACTTACATTATAAAAAAGACAAAGGACAGAAGAAGGAATGAGAAGTTATTATCCCCTCAGAATACGTACAGAAACTCTGTGTCCTGATAAAAATGCTTTGAGAAGACATGGAACAGGCAATCAAAGCTTCACCCCAAAGTGCCACTTCAGTCCTTTAACCTGCAACAAGCCAGAGCCAGAGGAGGCAGATGAAAGTGAGAAAAGGTACCTGGGTAAGAGAAACTGCCAGTAATTCCTTTGGAAATGCCATGAGAAAATGCAAATTCCTCTGAACTGCAGTCACCTCCCACCTTCGTCTTACCCCGAAACATCCCACGCTCCTCCCGTAGGTCATCACACGCAAGGGAAGGGGAGATAAAAGAGGCTGAGTGGGATCTAATCGCGTCTTCCCTCTTCCATTCCAGAAATGCAGAGGGATTTAATGAGCAAAATCTTCTGAGCTTCCAATCTGTTTTGCAGAATACTGAGTGGAGCATTCAGAGTTCATTAGGTGGGTGAAAGCAGTGTCGTACCAGCCCGTTCCCTCCTCATCATCACAAGGAGAGAGCCTGCCAACCCCTAATTAGCTGCAAGCCCAGAGTGCCCACGCGAGGTGGAGCGGGTGCCCAGGACCATAATTAATCCATAGAGCTCCTCGCTCGAGCTGCGAGCCAGCAACCCCGACTGAAAGGAACACGCCAGCAGTCAGGGCTGCACTGGAAACGGTCAAGCATCAGACCCAAAGAAATAATGAAATCCTTTGGGTGTCCATTCCAAAGCTGGGCTCTGAAGGAGTTTGCTCGTTGCTGCTGCTGTGCTTCAGGGAATGGGAACAGGGTCAGGGAAGAGCCAGGCTAATGTTAGTTTTCAAATATCATGGAATGGGTTTGGTTGGAAGGGACCTTAAAGACTATTTCATTCCAACTCCCCTGCCCTGGGCAGGGACACCTCCCACCACACCAGGTTGCTCCAAGCCCCATCCAGCCTGGCCTTGAACCCCTCCAGGGATGGGGCAGCCACAGCTTCTCTGGGCAACCTGGGCCAGGCTCTCACCACCCTCACAGCAAAGAACTTCTCCAGATCTCATCTCCATCTCCCCTCTTTCAGGGTCAAACCCTTCCCTCTCATCCTGTGGCTCGCCTCACTCATCACAAGTCCCTCCCCAGCTTCCCTGGAGCCCCTTTAGGGACTGGAAGGGGCTCTGAGGTCTCCCTGGAGCCTTCTCTTCTCCAGGCTGAACCTCCCCAACTCTCTCAGCCGGAGCTTCAGCTCTTTAATATGGCCAACTTCTTTGTTAAACCTCTAAAAGAACCTTCCCAGGGTGATTTAATCCACCTGCCTGTCTGCATGGCACTGGTTTTGACTGGAGAGAGCACTGATGGCTGGTCTGTTGTTCAATCTAGAAGGCCATTCCCAAGATGATCATCTTGGACCTGTGGGTGCAGGTGACAGGGAATGCACAGGGAAAGGGAATTCAAGAAATACAGAGGTGAGGAGGAGGAGGAGGAGGAGAGAGTTTATGGAGCATCTGACTGCACTGAGAGCTGAAAAGTGCAAGGATAACAGCAGAGTGATGGGCACCACGATGACTAAATTGCTCAATTACTTGGTTTGCTTTAAATCATCTTTCTGGGTTTTGTGTTTTTGACTTTTTTTAAACACATCCTACATTCTTCTGGGTCAAAGTTTCTCGGGTTTGAATTTTAAATAAGGGCTTTTGAGATTATAAAAAACCATCATGAATAAGAATTCTCTATTTAGGTAAAAAGGGTTCCTAATTGATTCTAATCAATTCAGTGTGTTCAGCTATTGTCATTAGATATAAGTCTGGAATACACAGAGCAGAGAGTAATTGCTGCTGATGAATGCATAAAAAGGTAGCCCATGTTTCATTTGTTCCATGTCCTTTTTATTTGCATGAAACATTATGAAACTAGACAATCATTAAAGAAATATAAAAAAAAAATAAATCACTGAATGGACTCTCTGCATTAGAGGTTCATTTTCTTTCATTTCTCCCTGTGTTTTCCTGGAGCTTGTCCTTTGGGCCACCTCACCTTTGCATTTCTATTTAGGCAAATGAATTTCCTGTCTGTCTCTGCCACAGAACAGACTGACAGAGTGACAGCAGCAGAAAATAGGGATGAATTAATAACAGGAAGAGATGTTTATTCATTTAACAGGGAAGGTGACAGGTGACTATACAAACAGGAGCTACTGTCAAGGAAAGCCAGAGCAGAGGGTGAGGAGGTCCACCATGGACTGGACCGGCTGCCAGCAGGGGCCAGGAGAGCAGTAACAGCCCCTGGTTAACATCTGATCAGTAGCCAACAAAGAACTGGAATTGCCACTGTTTTCTGCAACTCTTCATGGAGGGGTTTCCACTCAGAGCCCAGTAGATCTTAGATTCAGGTGAACATGGCTGATCCGAGGGCTGGAGCCCCTCTGCTGTGGGAACAGGCTGAGAGAGTTGGGAGGTTCAGCCTGGAGAAGAGAAGGCTCTGGGGAGACCTTCGAGCACCTTCTAATTCCTAAAGGGGCTCTGGGAAAGCTGGGGAGGGACTCTTGATGAAAGAGGGGAGCCACAGGACGAGGGGGAAGGGTTTGACACTGAAAAGGGGAGACAGAGATCTGGGGAAGAACTTTGCTATAAGGGTGGTGAGAGCCTGGGCCAGGCTGCCCAGGGAAGCTGTGGCTGCCCCATCCCTGGAGGGGTTCAAGGCCAGGCTGGAGGGGACTTGGAGCAACCTGGTCTGGTTGGAGGATCATAAGGATCATAAGCCAGATCATAAGGAGTTAAGACAAGGCAAATCCATCTTTACATTATTCCAGTAACTCAAGAGGATACTTGTGACTGTGTCTTTTCCAGATTCCTCACGCCCGCAGTGAGCTCCTAACGCTTCTTAATCAGGGATTAAGTAATTGCTAATGAAAAGAAAGAGCTATAAGGCTCTGCCCAGCCTTTCAACCCACCTTAATACAGAGCAGACGGCCAACGACAGCAGGGGGAGCCCAGCACCTTCCAATGCCAAGCTCTCCAGTTTGAGATGCTGTTTCCACATCCATTTCGTCCTCACCGTGATTTGCCCAAAAAAGGCTGAAGCTGGATTCTGCTGGGGTCCCTCCGCACGGGCAGCGAGAGGTGCCTGGGGATGCAGGAGGGGGGAAAAGGAAGAAAAATGCTCTTTTAGAGGGTTCCTCCGGGCCAGGCTGGAGGCTGTGGCATCATCTGGACACGCTCCAGAGAGCCGGTGACACGGCAGCAGATGGACAAACCCCTCAGAAACCCCTGCTTGTAGTGTTCCTAACACATCTTCCTCTTTAAATGCTCTCCAGCCCCCCCCCAGAAAACAAAACAAATCCAAACGTGCATCATCCCACCAGCCCTATTTCTTATTCCATTGCTGACAATACCTAACGAAGCGGATAAATGATTAATTAAGGAACAATATTTCTTTAGAGAAACCAGCTCTTGGGGGGACAGAAAAAGGAATCCCTTGGCACTATTGCTCACTGGTCTGTTTTCCACTATTTTTAGCGGGCGGAGGAGAAGATGAAGCAGAGCAAAAGGAGGCACAGCAGGGTTTGGTCCAAGCAGGGGACACAAACAGACCCCCAAGGGGTTGTTTCATGCCCAGCTCCCCAGCCCTGCAATTAACTTCTCGATCACCCCCAATAAAGGAATGGCAATGCATCCTTAACATCCCACTTTGGAATCGGTATAAATCTAAGGGAGGGAGGGGAAACAAGGGGTCACTTTTTGTGTCCACGTTGCACGATGGGAGATACAGCGCCTGCAGCAAAAAATACTAAGGATAATACAATCCTGAACTTTTCTCTCCAAGGAAAATCATCTTACAGCTGTCCTATTCCAGTCTGTGCCAGAGCAGACCAGGAGCACCCAGCAGGAAACTGCAGCTCTCAAGATGGTTTATGAAAACATCTGGATTATTAATAAAAGACACCCAATTAACAGTTTTAAAAGATGCCTGTGGAAGTTATAGGTACAAACTTCCATCCCTGTCACTCATCTGCACTGCTCCATAAACTCTTTTAATTATAAAACTCCTAATAGTGCTGGGCAAGAGTTTTGGAGGGAGATGTTTTAGGCTCCCCTTTCCCAGGTAGGAAGGAGCTGGTCAGAACCAGCAGGAGCATCTGAAGAGCTCGATTAAGAAGTTCCCTTTGTAACCGTTGTTTTCTGATACAGAATTTTGCTTCTCTCTCTGTCCCAGCTCACAGCAAAGTAAAAAAATTATTAAAAATATATTTCACGTGTCAAACTGTGATAATAAGAACAGGAACAGAAAGGTCAAAACAGCTCCAGCAACAGAAAATGTTTGATTTTAGTGCTGGATTTTTGACCCGTGAGTCTCCAATATTTTCCTTCAGAACATCGTGTTGTGCAGACTCCACCAAAGCAGTGGAACTAGTAAAACACCTCAACAAAGCCCTGACACCACTAGTGATTTCAATTTTTATCTAAAAACACTGACAAACCTCTGATGGCTTGAAATCTCCTCCCTGTTCCTGACACTTTTTTTGGAAAGAAGCTCTTCTCCAAACCCATTTATCCCACTGCATTCTTAACCCCTGCAACAGCCAGGTCCTCCTCGCGAAGAATATATAGAATTTACTCTCCTTTTATGTTCAGAGAACTTCTAATACATGATGATGCCTTACCTCTATGTGCCCAAGGTCTCTCCTGGCAGCACCCAGAGTCACCTTTGGAGCGGTTCCATCCCTGTTTTCCCTGGGAGAAAGGGAAAAAAAGAGCAGGGTTGAAATCCATCTGCCTCTGCTGATTCCCCTCTCACCCTTCTCATTTCTCTTCCCGTTCTCCCTGGAGACAGGAGGTGGAAAAAGCCGTTTTTGGGGCATCTTTTCACCCTCAGTGTTCTTGCCTCCAGCTCCATAGTGCTACTCCACACACAGACACCTCCTGCCCCACCAGGCTGTGGGCAGGTCCTAGATAAATATCCCAAAATGATCAGAAATTCTTTACTTTTCCATCACTGCTTAACCTCAGGGGGGCTTCAGTGGTTTTTTAAGTTTCCCCACTGGGACCCAGCTGAGCAGAATTCCAGTTACATCCTCCTCCACGTGTCTGGGCTTTGCTGAAGCCTGTTCCCAACACATGGTTTGAGGTCCTTGGGGCACTTGCTCTTTCCCTCCAGTCATCAAACCGGGTCGTTTCCCTGCCTCTGTTTTCCCCCTAAGGGTTCCAAAGCCAAGAGCTCTGGATAGAGACCATTTTGCCCTAAATGACCCATAAATTCCTATTAAAAGAAAGTTATATTTAATTCATTTCCCAAATTTCCCCCTCAAATTGCCTCTGACTGTGTCAGACTCCATGAGGATCAATAGCTCCAAACCTGGTTGCTGTTACATTCCGGCACAGGAACAATTAGTATCTATCTCAGGGTCTTGCACTGCCTCACAGCTACAGGTTTTTAATGTTTTTGGCACAAAAATCAACCACAACAACACAGTCCTCGGGGGATATCTGGGAGATTCCCATAGCTCTGCCCTTCTGGGAAAAAGCAGAAATAGCTTTTTGTTTGTTTGTTTGTTTGTTTTCTTTTCCTCAGGGAAGAGGGAAGTAACAGGTAGGCAAAAATTTCTCTTGAGCAACGGGTTCAACACTAATAAATCAGATTTCCCCCAGGTCTAAAGCAACACAACCCCCTCACCAGCTCTTGGAAAACCCTAATCCTCATCATTGACTTGGTGAGGCCTGGAGTCAGATTTTGGATGCAGGGAGAGGAGCCATAAGACGAGAGGGAAGGGTTTGACCCAGAAAGAGGGGAGATTGAGGTGAGATCTGGGGAAGAACTTCTTTGCTGTGAGGGTGGTGAGACTCTGGAAGAGGTTGCCCAGAGAAGCTGTGGCTGCCCCATCCCTGGAGGGGTTCAAGGCCAGGTTGGATGGGGCTTGGAGCAACCTGGGCTGGTGGGAGGTGTCCCTGCCCAGGACAGGGGGTGACACTGGCTGGGATTTAAGGTCCCTTCCAACCCAAAGCATTCCAGGGATGGCCCTGGATGGTAGGCTGAGCTCCAGCGGGGTGTCTGCCTTACCCTTGGCCGTGGTTGAGCAGCTCAGAGGACAGTTGCTCATTTGCTGTGCTCCGAGCTGGCCCCTGCAAACACAAATCTATTCACCTGTCAAGCAGACCTGATTCCCAGCGTGTCCTCTCCCTGTGATGCTCTGAATCACCCACATCCACAGCTCACGGTGCCGGAAGATCCATCTGCAAATCGCTGTGCCGAGCTGACAGCTGCCCGCGCTGTCACGACACGGCCCTGAGCGAGGCAAGGGGACACGGTCTTGAGCCACCCGACCGTTCACAGACACCAAACCAGCTGCTGCAGCAGGTCTGAGGCAGTTCAGAGCCTTTTCCCCCATTAAAGCAAGACATCCTTCAGTTCAAACCCCACGGGGATGTACGGCACCGACCTGAGCTCGCCTGGGATGTGCGGCATCCCAGCAGCAGGAGCCTGGCCTTGGGCAGCCCAGGGGCTCCCGTCTGCAGACGTGAACAGCTCTGGATGGAAAGACAGGCTGAGATAATTGTGCCCGTGCTCCTGAAGCTGGCAGCAGCAGCCCCATTTCCATCACCAGTAACTGGGAGGATCCTGTGGTGGTATGCTCTCCCTGTTTCCCCCTCTTTCCCCCCTTTCTTCCCCCCTGGCTTCTGCTCAGGCCTTGGCCATAGCAACATCGGCTGCGATAGGACTTTGGGGGATGGCTGGTAACACAGCCAAAACACTGTGGGGAGTGGGGACCTAGAGACTCTGTTCACACGAAAATATGACTATAGTTCAGTTATCTTATGGTATGAATAGTGGGCAGCCCCAGAGCCCTCTGAGCTCTCCGGTGTGGCAGCGGCTGCACGCCAGGATCTCCCCTTTTGTGAGGACGCTCACTTAAGGTTCTACTCCTCGAGGCTGAGAGATTCCTCACCACAACAGATTCTCTGCAAGTGACTAACAGCATGCTAAAACTTTGAAATCTTAGCTAAGTAACATGAGGGATTGATTGTGCGTATCTAATCCTTTAGACATAAACCGCTGACTGAGTCTGGGAGTAGGGTTGGATCCAGCTGCACCCAGACTCCTCTCTGAGGAGTTAGAAAGCCAGGGGGTCCTTTCTGAACCTCCTGACTCAACGGGAGGGTCTCCCTGTCAGTTTGTCTGACCCCGTCCTCTGTGCAGTAAATACACAAATGTACCTTGGCATCCAACCTCCTAAAACACTGTTGCATTCACTATTAATTTTGTTAAATTTCTGTTTCACCTTAATAAATATTTCATTACTTCTCTCTTATGAGTGAAGTCAATCACTCTGCGCACGACAGATCCTCAGTTTCAGAGGAGGCCACAGAGATGCTGGGAGGGCTGAGACCTCAAACCAGTTTATCACTACGATTCGAAAAGGCCTCCCAAAATCACCCCTCCCAACGGTCAAGGCAAAAATAAACTCTACATTAAAAGCTGCCAGTTTTTCCACCAAAAAAAAAAAAGATATAAAATCACATGCCCTAAGGGGAATTCTGTCCTGGTGGGAGCTTGTGGGGGAAGCCACACAGGAGCAGCTCCAGGGAGAGGATGAGTCCGGAGTGGATCATCTTTCCTCTCACTTGAGCGAGCAGCAGCAGACCGTTGGTCAAAAGGAAGCTTTTATATGTTTCATTATTGTTAAACATCTGAGATAAAGCAATGTTGACATCGTGCAGATACTTCCCATTCCCCCCAGCACATTAGATCCATGCGTTATTACTCAGGATCTTCCCCACCACCTCCAAAACGCCTGGGGAAACCATTAAGAGATTAAAAGAAAAGCTATTGCTTAATATTAGAATGAAATAGATCCAAACTCACTTGCTGTTTATGCAATAATAATTACAGCCAGGAGACTCTGGCCCCACAGAGCCCCAAGTCCTCCAGCAGCTTTATCTTTCTAAATGAATTTGTCCCATAGACATTTTTAGTAATTTCGTTAGGGGTCCTGTATCGTTAATAAATGTCATTAAACACACCATGACCAAGCCCAGCTTGGAAGGAAGGACTGCAGCCCCACGCCTGGGTTTGGAGCTCAGATTGCAAGGCGGTAGAAATCCCAGACAGACATCCTTGATCCTCACTTTTACAAACCCATTTTCAGGGGAAAAGAGGGGGGTTTTATCACGTAATTAAACGTTTAGTGTTTTCAAGCATAGCTGACCTGCGGATGGCTGCATTTCATCACCACTGCCCTTCCATCTGCCTCTCCGCTGTTCCAGTCTGGTCCCTGGGACTTCACTGGCACCGAGAGAGGAGAATAAATGTATTGTCTACCTCTGTTTGGGCTAAAGACACCTAAATCTTTCACAGCTCTTCAAGGGGAGCTGGCAATATTTGCAGTCAGGCATCCATCTGATCTAGTTTGCTCTGGGCTGGCTCTGAGACATCATGAAAATTTAATGTATTTGGGAAGGCAGGAGGCATCGCCGTGGGATGAAATGTCACGATTGCACTGGAGACAAAGGCACTGCAAGCACCGTCCTAAAGGATGCCTTTGGTTTTCCTCCCATAAAAAAGGTGGGGAGACAGGAAAAAAGAAAGGAAACAGATGATTTGGGCTTGATTTTGTGGATGAAAGCAGAGCTCACGTGAAGGAGGGGTTCAAGGCCAGGCTGGATGGGGCTTGGAACAACCTGGGCTGGTGGAAGGTGTCCCTGCCCAGGGCAGGGGGTATCACTGGATGGTCTTTAAGGTCCCTTCCAACCCAACCCAACCCAACCCAACCCATTCTGTGATTCTAGGAACATAAACTGGTGGTAGAAACAGGGGCTGGGCCATCTACTGGCATATCCCACTGTGCCAGGCTAAGGAGAGCTCCCACTTCCACAGCAGTCAGAGGAAAGATGCATCTACCCCCGCTGGCAGCCCAGGGATGCACACACTACAGTCCATGAGTTACTGTGAGCTTCCACCAGTCTGGAGGAGGCTGCGAAATTACTTAGAGAAGCACAGAAACATCTGAGAAATAAATCTGCACTTGCTTTAAAAATGTACAGGTTTCTCCAAGGAGAGGATTGGTGTTACTGCAGTGTCTGGGAATGTCACGGATATTTATTACGTCAGCTTTTCCAACCCACCACTTCTTCTACGTGACTTTGTGCTGCCTAAAACCATGGCAAGACCCTGGCTTTAAAGAATTCATACACGAGACGTTCAAGGGAGCGAGAGCACGTTAATATTTTATACTTATACAGACTGCTCTGTCCAGAAGGAAAGAAAACGTCTGTCGGTGATTAAAAGCAGGGCAGGAGTTCAGGACTGCGCTAAAGATTCTGGGCAATTGGCTTTCCCTCTGAATGCTTCATTCCCCCCTGTTTTCCGCCCTTCCACGGGGATCTGATGTGAATTGAAAGCTTGGAGCTGCTGCACTGAAATGTTATGTATCGTATTAATGCCTTTGCCTTCGACCATTAGTGCCATCCTGTCCTCCCAAAGCTAACACCGGAGATAGATGCTGTGCTGCATATTTCCACGAGGGTAAGAGCGTGCACAGGAGGTCTGTGACACGGGTGTGTTGTCTGTGGGACATAAAAAGACAGACCCAGACACCAGGCAGATGTCTTTTGGGTTTCCCAATTTTGGATTTCTATGGTTAACTAACAGTGCTCATAATGAGCCTGAGACTTCTGCGTATCAAAATTATCCTGCCACTTCAGCAGATGATGGAGCACATTAATTTTTAGTTCCAAAAAAATCAAGGCTTCTTTTTTTTTTTTTTTTCCTCACAAGCAGGCATGGAAAGAGTAGGCAAAATTGCCATCCCAACCAGCAGGAAACTTTCAATCAAACTGGGTGATGTTTAGTTTTTAAAGTAGTTGGAGTTCACTCGTGGATTCCTGACCCCCTTCTAAATGCAGGAAGGAGCCTGACCCTCCAGGGTCTGCCTACCTGGTGAGCATCATTTCAAGCATCCCCAGCATTCCTAAAATAAAACAGCCTCAAATTTATCCTAAGAAATGCTCGTTGTTAAAATAAAAACCAAGAAAAGCCCAAGCCCTCCCCCATCAGAGCCAAAACCCTGCCAGAGCTCCTTCTGACACACTCCTGACTCCAAGAGTTCCCAACTTTAACACAATTCCAATGAAAAAGAGCCTGGATCTTCTTTCTAAGCGAACAGTAGGAAGTTCAGTCAAATAAATCAACCGAGGCCAGAGCCTC
Organism: Thinocorus orbignyianus; assembly: GCA_013400375.1. Classification (NCBI taxonomy): domain Eukaryota; kingdom Metazoa; phylum Chordata; class Aves; order Ciconiiformes; family Thinocoridae; genus Thinocorus; species Thinocorus orbignyianus. Next base: position 36,856 of record VXBW01000467.1, read on the forward strand.
CCAGCTCGAAGTTCAGGTAAAAATTTAGCTAAATGATGCAGCTCTATAACCCCTAGGGTGTGTTGAGTAGTTTCTGTTACTCTTGATGCCTCTGATGTTCCAGCAGATCTGAAGGAAACCATTAAAAAGGTCAGTTGGTTTTCCTCTTTGTGCCCCATCCAGAGCCTTTTGTTGTCCTTCAGATCTGCTTCATACCGCTGCAATTCTGTACCTACCCTTTGTTTCCCATCTGCCAAGTGTGATATTCAACGGCCGAACTCCCAAGTCCCTCAGCCTCCCAAAACATCCACATACTTCCCATGGCAAAATCCAGTAAGAACTGGAGTCTGGTGAAACTCCTCAGAAGTTCAGGAAAAAACCAAGCCAGGACCAGGATATTGCAGAGTTCATGCGATGGGAGTGGAATATACAATTTTAATCCCTCGCTGCCAGAGAGAACAATCAAGATCACGGGGCAAGAGCAGGATGAATTTTAATGCCAGCTGACATCCCAAAACCTATCGCACCAGCCCAAAAGGGATGCATGTCACTTACAGAAGTCTGGGGAGAGATCTATCCTCTTTCTCCATTTCACAGCTGAATTAATATGCTCCACCAGCTTCATAAATGCCTAAGATTACAGTTTTAGCTTTTGATAACTTTTATTTCCAGCCTCTGCAGCCCAAGCCAACTACAGAATCGTCGGATTTATTTGGGCTAGTCCTGATGCCGCGCTGGATGGAGCAGAGGCACAGGGATTCACTGGGAACAGAGGAGTTTTCGTAAGACTTGGTATTTTTCCTCCAAGCCTTTTGCAAACATTTGTGAATTAAGGCTGATGACAGCTTAACCTCACACGGGACTGCGGAGGACCAAGATGCAGATCCCCAAACCCCACTTCAATGCCTTAACAACCAAACCATGTTCCTTCCTCCTTACAGCCACCGGGATTTCTCTTCCAGGCTGTGTCATTATTGCTGTGGGACTTTATTTATTTAAGGCTGGTGTTTTCCACTTGCTGTTCCATCTATGCTCTGGCTGGTTCATTCGCGTAGGAAGGGCAGTCACCTCTTGAACCCCTCCCAATTGGACACTTGTGCTGTGGCAGATCCTGACTTTCAAAAACAACTGGTCTCAGGTTAAAAATTAAAAGGACTAATTACAGAGGGTGCAAAAGCCAAAGGGGCACGTGCACTGTCACAGGCATTTCTGTCTCAAACAGTAAACAGCTACTGTAAGTCATCAGCACTCCGTGTAGAGCCAAACCTAAAGAATTAAAACATCCCCAGCTTTTCCAAAGTCCAAGCCCAGCAGGGTTTGCAACACCTCAGGAACCTTCCTTTCATCTGTTATGTTTCTTCCCTTGCTTTTCACAAAGAAGTAATAAACTCCCTTAAAGTGACAAGGGTGCTGGGAAGAGGCTCATCCAAGACTGACAAATGTTCTCAGCCTTGGTGTACCTTGTCCGGTGCGTCAATGAATTCACATCATCAATTGCCCCGTACTCCAGACTGATAACAAGTGTCTAATCCAAAAGAAATGCTCCTCTGACGTCCTTCTGACAGCACCTAACCATACTGACTCATAGAAATGATGGAGAAGATCTCTCGGAGCTGGCTTTCTCGACTCTATCCTTCTGACAATGAGGGAGTGCTCTCGAGAGCCTTCTTTATATCACTGTCTGGTCCGAATCTCATGGGAGGCTATTTCAGACCTCGCTTCTTGGAGATTTTCCTGGTAGCACAACCTAATTCTTTTTGTTTACTGTCATCTCATCAGTGCTCTGTACGCTCCCTTGCCTGGAAGTTGCCTTTTGTGGTATTTGAAGCCTTCAAATTTATAGGCTGCCGTCAGGTGATATTGGAACCAGAATCTCAAGGAAAAGCAATAACACAACATTGGTTCCTAGGTATTTATTTTCCTGCACTACCCTCACATACCAGCTTTAAGGGCTGGGGTTCATGAATAATTTATCACAGCACAGCATCAGCTGAGCCACACTGACCAAAAAGGAAGCCTGGACCTGACTTGCCCTCAGCACCAGACCTGAGAGATGCCCTGAGTTTTGCACCTGATTAAATTTCACCCTCTGATTGTGAAACTTGGGGACCAAGAGAGTTTTCTCCATCACTCTTGCTGTGTTTTGCTCCCCTTGCATCACAGAATGGTTTGAGCTGGAAGAGACCTTTAAGCCCTGCCAAATCCCAGCCCCTGCCCTGGGCAGGGACACCTTTACAGCTCAAGGTGTGGTGGGAGGTAAGTCCTTCTCCAGCTGCCACCTAACAAGTGCCTTCTGAAGGCTTTTTCTTTTGATGAAAGAATTCCACCTACTCTCGTAATGTTAGTGCTTTTTGAGAAAGATCTAGAGTAATTTTTTTTTAAACTTTTTTTTTTAAAACAGGATGCTGTCCCTCACTTTTTGTCACATGGGATGGATGTGAGTCATCCAAGCGCGTCTGCCGTGCGGGATGCCGACAGCTTGGGCGAGCCAGGGTGCCAGCCTGGGGGCCAGGGCCTCTTCTCAGCTCCCTGCTCTGAGCACTGGTGCCAACTGCCAGGGAGCTTCTCCACCTCCCTTCCTCCTCCTGACGCTTCCAGCCCCAGCTCTCCAGGACGAGAATGTCTCCCTCTTGATGGGTGTCAGACACCACGAGGTGAAAATGAGGAGCTGCTGGGTGCTCTGTGGCACGCGCCTCCTGAACGGCAGCTTCCCCTGCCATTCCCTGTGGTAAAAGATTTGACAGCACAGAACCATGGAATGGTTTGGGTTGGAAGGGTCTTCTTTAAAGAAGACCACCTAGTCCAGCTGCCACGAGCAGAGACACCTCCCATCAGACCAGGCTGCTCAGAGCCCCATCCAACCTGGCCTTGAATGTTTCAAAGGATCCCTGATCCTCATGGGTCTCTTCCAGCACAGGATATCGTGTGATCCACTTTGCTGCCCAGTAGCACCATCTCCTCCTCCTGAGGAGCAAGCACAGCCTGGGTATCCAGTATTTTAGCCATCCTTCTCACTTGTCACCACCCTGTAATCCACCTTACCTCTCCATACCCACGTCTACCTCCACTCTCTCTGACACCACACCACAAGAACTACCTGGTTCCAGACAGGAACCAAACTTCTGTTCCCCGAATCTCAAAGCACTTTGTCCAGGAGAGCATCAACATTAGGGTGTTTTTTTTTAAAAACTTTTAACCAGAAAACAAACAAGAGAGGAGTCACCGAGACTCAACAACCCACTGAGACTCCTCACAGCAGAACCCGAGCCGCAGCCCAATCTATTCACTAAGACACCTTGAATATTCCAGAATCCCATCAGAATCCCATCTACAGTCCCTTCTGCAGTGTAGAGTTTTCCCTCAAATTACACCTATTGGAAACCCAACTTTCTTTTGCACTCAGGGTAACAAACAACAGCGCGTGCATGGAGAATAAATACACATATAAAAAAAAAATTGTGAACCATGTCAGAAAGCCCACAGTATTCTATCTTAAATCTCTGCCTCTGACAGACAGTGGATTAAACAGAAAATGAGTTACATCTCCCCAAACCATATAAATGTGAGTCCCACACTGCAAGGTAGCGTGACAAATAGCTGCTGATATATAAGAATAAAAATAAACCATGTCTGAGATCAGTGCAGGCATCACTGCTTGTATCTGCCATGAAAATCAACTCAAAACCTTGGGATAAGAATTTCAAGTGCATGGTTTCACTGGCATAAAAACTATGAAAACTTAAAGAATAAATAAAAGCAAAAAGGAAAAAGACAGCTCATGGAAAACATTTATTTTTCACTTTGGCAAAAAAAAGAGGGCTGTTTCCAAAGGAAGAGATTTCCAGGTAGATAAAAAAAAAAAAAGATAAATCAAAGATGTCTCCAGAAGGATGAATGATCATCTATACTCCGATGACAGTAATTCTCAGAGGAGATCTGGGCTTCTTATCAAGCATTTCAAACCACCCTGTGCCTCCCAGATTATTCAAAGGCAGCGACGGAGTTATTTTCTCTTAATGACAAAAGTTACACATTGAAAAATCAAATACAGAAATAGAAACCACCACACTAAAACCCAGGAGTCTGAAACTGCAGAATTTCTTCTCATCTAAGGGGCCACAGATAACGATAGTGCACCCCATTAAGAAAGGTGTCTGCCTGCTCATTAAAAAGCATCAAGAGCTGTGACAGCATCCCCAAGTCACGACTTAAATTGCCTTGGAAGCTCTTCCAGCTTCATTTGGAGGTGCATGTGTAGGGGCAAAAAAATGATCATAGAATCACAGAACGGTCAAAGTTGGAAGGGACCTTCAAGATCATCCAGTCCCACCCCCTGCCCTGGGCAGGGACACCTCTCCCTAGAGCAGGTTGCTCCAAGCCCCATCCAGCCTGGCCTTCAACACTTCCAGGGATGGGGCAGCCACAGCTTCTCTGGGCAACCTCTTCCAGTGCCTCACCACCCTCACACCAAAGAACTTCTTCCTAAGATCTCATCTCAATCTCCCCTCTTCCAGTTTATAACCATTCCCCCTCGTCCTGTCACTAGACTTCCTAACAAAGATAACTCTTATTTCCCAAATTGCTCCAAGATTATGGTCAGAAAGACTTCAGACCTGGCTTGAGATATCACAAAAGAACTGCTTGGAAAGGGGGAGCCAGTGGGGACTGCACCAGCATTACTCCAGTATCTTCTATGTTCCAACCCCTGCCAGTTCCATTCCTGCTGATCTGCAACGTAACACACACCAGTGGAAAGGATTTGGCCAAATTGTCCAGGAGTCATCGTAGAGGCTGAATGTGAGACGCTGTCAAAGGGACTGGTTGCAAGGAAGCAATAAATATTCACCATCTACACACCCGGGTGTCTTAAGGCCTCTTAAATTAGGGAGCTCACAAAGGGCAGGATGCTTTTGCTACCAATTCACTTGAAATATCCACATGTTCTTCATGGAAGAAAATACCTGCATTTCCCAGCAGCAGAACCTACACGATTTTACAGCTGTTGTTGGGGGGTTTTTTGTGTTCTTTTTTTTTTTTCTTTTTTATTCTTTACTAATAAGGCAGGTCTGTGATGCAGAACACAGCCTGCCACACCAGGCAGCAGCACAGTGGGCTTTATCACCCTCTCCGGCCACTAGAAATCTTTTTTCTTAATTCCATGTCATCTTCCCTCTTCTAATCTCCTGTGACAGGTGCCAGCTAAATGCGGGAGCAGGGGGAAGAAGAAAAAAAAGAGTTTTCACTGTTGGAAAGATCCCTCATAAGCACTTCAGCCTTCTCATGGTGTGAGTTCTCACACGCCGGAGCTTTGGCAGATCCATCCTGCCCGGTGCTGGCCCAGTGCCTCTTCCCGTGGCCACGGGAGGGATTGAAGGCAGCATCTGACACTTTGCAGGATCAGGCCCTTACACCCAAGTCTCACATCCCTTTTACTTGGGTATTTTTAACACCTTAAAGCATCAGTAGCTTCCCCAGCCTGCGTGAGCTTCAACACCACGCGTCTGCAGGCATCTCCTCGGCGTAACACTTCACATGTTGTTTTCCAGGAGGAGCTGAGCTTTGCTAGACAATGCTGGGCCCAAGAAATGCCCAAACTCCCCCTCTTTCCAAACTGTGGATCCTTTTACACTCCCAAAGGCAGACAGAAGGTTCTCTGCTCCAAGAATGAAGCCCCAAGGCTGGGATTCCTCTTTCTAAGAGAAAGAGTTGCGGAAATTGGTGATTGGATTTTTAGCAGCTGACAAGAGGAAATGGCCTCAAGTTGCACCGGGGAAGTTTAGGGCAGATACTGGGGACAATTTCTTCATGGAAAGGTTGTGAAGCCTTGGGGAGGCTGCCCAGGGCAGTGGTGGAGTCCCCATCCCTGGAGGTATTTAAAAGAATCATAGAACAGATCGAGTCGGAAGGGACCTTAAAAGACTATTGAGTTCCAACCCCCCTGCCCTGGGCAGGGACACCTCCCACCACACCAGGGTGCCCCAAGCCCCATCCAGCCTGGCCTTGAACCCCTCCAGGGATGGGGCAGCCACAGCTCCTCGGGTCAGCCAGGGCCAGGCACAGCAAAGAATTTCTTTCTAGTATCAAATCTAAATCTCCCCTCTTTAAAACTCTTTCCCCTCCATCCTATCGCTACACTGAGTATAAAGAGTCCCAAAAGCCGGGCAGACGTGGTGCTGAGGGACATGGGCTAGTGGTGGTTTGGGCAGTGCTGGGCTGATGATTGGACTCAGTGATCTGAAGAGTCTTTTTCCAACCAAGACTATTCTATCATTCCATGAATTCTGCAACAGAAACCCTGCCTTGTGTGGTCCGACTGAGAGTCAGAAGACGTTTTGTCTGCCTGTGTCCCATCATTCCAGCAGCAGGTCTCCTCACCCTCCCTAGAAACAATTCTCAGACCTAGAAGCACTCGAACATTCCGGCTACCTCAAAGGCACAGAAACTCCTGAAGCACTTCAGGGTACTGTCAGCACAGCATAATTATCCAACGACTTACGGGAGGGCATCCTTCTTCCCCTGAATAATTAAGACACTTTCCATTTCTGAGAGTAGGACATGGGATTTGGGGAGCAATGTTTGGAGGCAGAATAGCAAATCCTCCGCTTCTCATTCTCCTCTGTTATTGCAATCTCCTCGTGCTATCTATCTGGGGATGCTGCTAAATGAAAAGGTTTATGACAGCTCTTCAGCACTCAATCATATAAAACACTCTCTAAAAGATGTTCAGGAAGTCAAAGAAACTGTCAGCACTTCTTCTTTTCTTAAAAAAACCCCAGCAACCTCATAGATTGGGATTTTCACAGAAGTAAGGAAAGTTTACACGCCTAAATTCCATTGGGCATCAATGGGATTCAGGTTCCCAACTTCTTCAGGTTCCTGCAAAAATCCCTTTCTTATTCTGGATTTGCATTCCATCTGAGGAAAAGAATAGCTGGCGGTTTAATGCACAGAAATCAGGGTAAGAATAATTCTAAATGAGCAAGGATTTGAAAGTCAATGAGTTACTCCCAGTTTACAACAAAGCAGCTAAAAGCAGAATTTGCATACCCCGTTTCGTTTTTTTCCAAATAAAATGAAGTTTCTGTTACAGAAGAGAGCTAACATTTATATTGAGCTTACTCTCCAGCAGAGACTGGGTTTGTCTAAGCAAAAATAACTCTTCTGGACCCAATTCTCCTCCCACGCCAGCTACTGTGAAGCCTCCAGAGACTTCAGTACAGTTGCTCTGGCTTTATCCAGATTTAGTTGCCCTGATCCTTGATGATGAATGGAGGAATTTAACGCTCCTGGTGGCTGGTGTCCTCCGTGTACCAGTGAGGGACCAGCCAAACCAGCCGTACGTGCTCCCCGCCACAAACCGCCACTCTCACTTCACGTGAAAACAGACGTTTCCCCTGAAATTTCTGCTCAGAAAACAAGGGATAGGGGTGGGGGAGGCATCTCAGCACAGATCCCGTTTCCATGAAACAAGCTGCATCGGAGGCAACTGAGTTCAGCAGCAGGAATTAAAAAATAAAAACACAGCAGCGTTTCTGACTCATTTTAAGCCAAAGATAGAGAAATCGTGGCCTTTCTCCTCTCTGTTACAAGACAGGTCTTTGGGGGTTGAATTCTTCTCTTACATTTACACTTGTATAAACCCTGAGCAATTTTTTAAAGTCACTATTTAATCCGCAGATTTTTCCAGGAAGAGGATCTGATCTACAGAAAATCTAAATCAATATCAGCTGGCTTTAGGTCAAAGACCTGGAGCATTAAGTATACCTGTCAGCGAGATACAGACAGACACAGATCACAGCCTGCCTGATAACTGCCTTTTATTCCCCCAAAGCAACGAGCAGATAAGTAAAATATAATTAATTATTGCATTTTTCTGGGCTCTGTTACCACAGGTGGCCAAGTCACTCAGCACTGCCATAACTCCTTAATTAAGAAAGCAAAATGGGTTTCTTTCCTTTTCCTCTCTGCGTGATTGACTTGATTCACACGGAAAGGGACGTGCCAGGAAGGGTTCCACCAAACACCGTCAGCTGCAGGACTGACACCAATCTGTGAAGCATCTTTCCCTCCTCTCACCTCCAGCATGTTTTCCCTGCTGCTGAATGAGATGATAAATTAACTTCGGCACCTTCAAAATGCACAGGACTTTGAAGGCCTGATGGGAAAGGTGTGAAACCTCACGCGTTGGTCCCTAAGATCTCCCCTCTATCCAGATACTTGCAGGAGATTAATTTTCTGCCCATCGGGTCCCAGCAGCTCAATTTCCCCACGTCCCCTCATCTGCTGCCCCACCACGGCGCGCAAGATGCTTAACCATCACCGAGTGGATTGGGTCCAGAGAAAGTTCCAGAAAGATTGCTGCCTGCTCAGGCTGTTTTCACTGTATATTTCCACCAACCCATTAGTCACCATCACAATTCCCATGCCTTTGGAGATATCCATATTTTAGCGCATTATCTAATTCACAGAGGTCTATCGATTCCCAGCTCTGCTCTGAAGGGCAGTGACTCATCTTTCAGTGCACACAATAGAAGAGCTGCTAATAAAAAAAACATTTAACATTTAGAGCCAGAGTATCTGGATGAGAAATTCTCTTGCTCTGCAGACACCCCGAACCGTGAGCAGGGTTCAGAAAGGGATGGCTTTTTACCCTGATGCCGAGTACCCACGTGCTCCCCATGCACTCACTTTCCAGAGTGCAAATTCCAACCTCAACCTGCTTATAGGAGCTTTTTCCTTGGTGTGTGAGCACGGGGAGGGTTCTTGGATAGGGCCACTCACCCCTACCCATGAAAGGATGTGCTCACACTGATTTTATCCTCTCTAAACATTCCAACCGGGATCTGAACACGACTGAAAAAACACACAGACCTTGCCCCAGAGGCCACGCTCTTAAACTTCCAGAACCAACTTCATTTTGAAGCTAGAAAAGCCTGAGAAAGTGACTGGCGAGAGAAAAGTAGGCATGCAAACAAGACGGGAGATGCTGCTGCTGCTGAAAAGCCCCAGAATCATCTATCAGCCACTGATCAATAAGGCCCGAGCAGCACCACGCGCAAAACTCGCATTGATTCCAACAGGAATCGCCTTCAAAGGGACTCGGTGCCACCTGTTGTGATGATTGCTCAGACTCGTGCTATTTCTTCTTAATAATTACTGTACATCCTAGGAAAGAGGAATGGCAGCTGGGTGTGTGCTTAAACACCTCCTTTGGATTTTTAAATAGGTTTTTTTGGGGGATTTGGTTATTTTCCAGCAATACAGTCTGTGCTGGGGAGAAACAAGCAGTCGGAGGAAAAGGCAAGGATGGGTGCTTTCTCAGCAGCTCAAACTACAAACATTTCCACGCATTTACAGCAACTGAGTCCCCGGTTGGACACACCAGGAGTGCTGGGGAGGTTTGGTACCGAACCTCTAACGGTGGGTCCATCCCAGTGCACAATGGACTTAATTGGTGCGGTTTAAGTGATGCACATCAGCCCTGGAAGAGGCTACAATCGATTCAACCAGCAGTTTTGCTCACCTAGAAAAGAAGGAGAAAGGGAAAAAAAGAGTAGGAGGAAGGCAGGGAAACAATTTTGCTTTGCTCCTCTGCAGGACTGACTGAGTATCTCCACGATGATGCCAATTGCTGACTCCAGCAATTCACAAAATCTAAGGCCATGAGCTGATGTTATCGGTCTTCTCCGTGCAACCCACATGGTGCCGACTGAAACATTCCATCCTCTGCTTTCTTTATCAAGCCCTTGATAAAGAAGAACGTAGCCCTGGATAGCAAAAATAGGCCTTTCAGCAATTCAGAGTCCCCCTCAGCCTCCTCTCCCTCCAGAGGGTGTTGACAGCTGGGAGCCCCCTTCGCTTCTCCAGTTACAGGCTAGATCCAAAAGCCACTCTACAAAGCTCATTTTCCAGCCAGTGGAGCAACCAAAACACCTAAACATTTTTAGGCTGGCACTTTGCTGCACGCCACATGGAAGCCTTTGTCACAGATAAACCAAGATCTGCTCAAGGAAATGAACCCTGGTAGGGTGAAGCTGCCGACTCAATCCTTCAAATACTTCTGGTCTCATCTTCCTTCACAGCAAACTTACTGCTTACTTCCAGTTCCTCTTGATCCCACAGATGCGATGTTTACAGAAATACCCCCTCCACTAAAACCTCTGCAACACTGACAAATGCTTTGTTGTAATAGAGGATGACATTTTTTAAGAGTCAAATGGACCATTATGCAAAACTTCCCCAACAGCTCCACCTTATTTAATCAACCACTTAACTCCAGGCCCACCCAGCCCAGCAACCGATCACGGTGGGAATGGAACGAAACAGGGGCTTCAATACAGTTTTTAATGAGGATGTTTTCCAGAATTGGGGCCAAACGAGCCGAAATTCATCAGTGCTCAGAGGTAAGTGTAGTGCTGGAGAATCATTAAGTTTCCTGTTTGGACTAAACCTGCAGCATTAATTAGGACATTAATTTAATTTCCCTTCCTATGTCAGCTTTTAATTAAGCATTAATTTACCCTTTTGCGCTGGCTGTAGGGATTGCGTGGAATTGCCAGGGATCCTGTGGCACATCCCTGAGCACTGCCAGCAACAGGTCTGGGTGGTGGTTGGGCAACGTGAGAGGGAAAGGACACGGGCACTTCCATGATGGAGCTGAATGCTCAGGCAGGGGCAGAATCAAGTCTCCAGGGCTTCAGCTTTGGGTCATGGAGTGGGTTGGGTTGGAAGAAACCTCCAACACCATCCAGTTCCAAACCCCCCTGCCATGGACAAGGACACCTCCCTCTAGACCAGGTTGCCCAACCACAGCTTCTCTGCTCCTCCACTACTGTGAATCTCCACAGATGCACAAATTTTTCCTGTTTCAGATCTGGCTTTAAAATTCACACATAAAAATTACTAACAGTGTCTTGGTTAAATTACCCTCTCCCTTAAATCCAGCTCTTTAAAATGCAAAATTAAACTAACAATGTCTGGTGGCTCTTAATTCATTGCTCCTTCTATTTCAACTTTTGAAGACTTTCTTTTCATTTCAGGATATTAGACTTGATAGAACAACAATGGCCTTAGTAGAGGGAAAAAAACCTTTTTCCTAAATAATCTCGTGCTGTTTCAGAAAGTCTCTCCTCAGCCTCCTCTTCTCCAGGTTGAAAGCCCCCAGCTCCCTCAGGAGACTTGTGCTCCAGACCACAACACCGGTCCGGTCGATCACCACTGGGGTATTTTACCTGCCCATTCAAATGAGCAGGAATCTGCCACTGAACTTAATGGAGCTACATTTTTTCTCATCACATTTCCAGTTATAGGAACGAGATCATTGATGTGCACAAGCGCGCGGTTCAGCAGCGTCCCTCCCTGTCACCATCCTATTTCCAGCAAATTTGGTCAAGCCCAAACTTTGGCAGGAGGGTTCAGGAGGATATTCAAGTGAATTATATTTTGTCATATTAAATTAAGAGAGGAATCGGTTAAAAATCATTTTAATCAAGGAAACAAATGGAAAAAGAAATGGAATGATCCCTTGTAGACTGTTTTTGACATTTGTGGATTTGTTTCGTATTCCCTCTCACTCAATAAACTGAAGGATGACTGAGTTCATTTCACAGAAGATGGATTGTATTTTCTTCTCTCAGCTCTGTGATGCCCATTGAATTCAACCAGAAAAAAAAAAAATTACTGTGCTTTAAAACCTCCTGATTCCAACATTATTAGAGTCAAACTGCACACCTGGGGCAAGGGGAAGGGAAGGAATACAATCTCCATGGGTGATCGCTGCCATTATCCAATCATGGTAGTTAATATCTGGGAGAGATTTTAAAGCAAATACACATTGAGACATATGGATGAAGCCAAAATTGAAAAGCTTACTTGATACATAAACCATCATGCAACCCAAATGAATGACTTTTTGGGGACCCAGCCCTGCCTAGTTGCTGAAAGCAAGCAAAGGACATGGCAGCAGATGAGAACAAGACAAGAAAAGACATGAAGGGTCAGTCTTGGCCAGCTGGAAGGGGCCAGAAAGGTCCCCACCCCAGGGTTTTATGCGTTTGAGGTGAAGAGGCTTTTAAATATTCTGGGGAAACTGGTCTTTATTATCTTGCTACATCCTCTAGGGGCACAGTGTAAAGCGAGTGGTCCATCTCGGGGCAGCTCCTACCAAAGCCAACGTCTCTGCAGAGATACCAGCCGAGGTTCCCACTTCGTATCTTCATTATCTCACAGGTGGATATTGTGCAACAAGGAAACCGCGAGGAGCTGGGTCATACCCCCCTGCCCTACATACAAGCCCACATATGCACCCCTTTGCCTAGGAATTTACAAATTGGCTTTGCTATTTAGCATGAGAGAAGGTCATTAAAGATTTCCCAGACCCAGTGCCAAAAAACTACTTTGGGAGATTGCATTGGGTTTGGGTTTTGCTTTTTTTTTTTCTTCCTTTTTTTCCCCCCTTTGATTGAGTCTGTCTTCCAAAAAGTCTCATTCGAATGCTGTTAACATACACCACAGACACTGATGACACTGAATTATTTAATGCTACACACCTATCTCAGATGAAACCTCGCAGAGCAAAAGAAAATGTTTACTTCAGACGGGTGCAGTTTCTTCATACGTAATATATGGTGATGAGACAGGCACTAGAAAACATTCCGGGAACCATGTAGTAGGAAAAATTAGTATGAATCCCTTCTGACAGCCCTTCTCTGCCTCTTACACACCTGATTCCCAGCCTTCTCTGTCCCCTGATAACACTGAGGATCTGCAGATGCTCAGGCTTTCAATGCCCTGGGCCATGCTCTCAGTGTTATTCCTGCTTAAGTTCTCCTGTGTTTTGGTATTTACTCCTTTCGCAACGAGAACAGAGGATACAGTTATCCACAAAGCAAACCAGAGGGATCTATTCTCTCCCCTTGTTCAGGTGAGTGGATGATTCAGAGAATTTAAGGCAGAACTTTGCCTGTGGGTAATTGGCCTTCATTCCTTTCAGCTTGACAACAGCCTGAAGTGGTCACCATCCCACGTCCACTCCACGTGAGAGGAGTTTGCAGTCTCTGTCCAGGGGCTCTTGAAACACTGAATTAAAACTACACTAGAGGTTCAAGCTGGTTTTAACTCCAGTATTCTACAAATGCTTGAGAGCCTCCCAACTCATTCTTTGGGCAGATAAGAAAACACAGCAATGTCCCTGCAAAAAGTAAACAGGAAATTCTCCTATTCCTGTTCCTGGATGGTTTGGTTATCACACAGCACAGGATAAAATTACACAGACAAGGACATGGTGGTAATGGAGCCATGTGAGGATGGAGCTCCACCTTTGGCAAGGTTTCTCCCTCAGCTTTCTCTTCTCCAGACTAAAAAGACCCAAGTCCTTCAGCCTTTCCTCCTAAGAGAGATGCTTCAAGCCTCTCATAATCTTTGTAGCCCTCTGCTGTCCCCCCTCCAGCAGTTCCCTGTCCTTCCAGAACTGGGGAGCCCAGAACTGGCCCCAGTGCTCCAGATGGGGCCTCCCCAGGGCAGAGCAGAGGGCGCGGACTTGGTGGCCACACTCTTCTTGATGAACCCCATGATGTTCTAGTCAGCCTTAGCTATGAGCATCTCGTGATCCACACACCCAAACTACACAGGTTCAGTCTGAAACACCCCAGCCGGGCTGTGATCAAGCTGCCTTCTCCATCCATTAAACCAGGGGTGACAATTAAGGACCTGGGGCATCTCTCTGGGCCACACACTCTCAGACCAGCACACAGAAGAGCTTCAGGTGGGATGCTGCAGCCGCCTGGAGAAATGCAGTCTGAAGATGACAACAAATGCACTTCCTTATGACAATGCAGAGAAGTGGCTTACGAAGGCTTACTCCAAACATTAATACTTTCAGGAGAGCTCCAGGCCTCGTTTCTAAAACCCCTGCAACCAGAACTAGGACGACATATTCAGAACAGCACACGGTTTTCACTGGGCAGACAGGCGTTTTCAGAAGCATTCAATATCCAATGCGCTGAGCTAATGAGAAACCTGAAGTTCTTTTGTTAGTGCAAAATTAGGCTGAAGACCTGGGCTTCAGAATTAGGCTCAAATACCTTGATGAAGGCAGATGCAAACCCGACGGACTAACACCTCCAGGAATTAATTTTAAATATTCATCCTCATTGTCTAAAGTTGAAAAGCCTCTGTGGAATACGAGTTAGCAGGAAGGCACTGCTTTTGTATCTTTTGAGAAAAACTCCACTATCACGTCTCCTGTCTTCAGATGCCTCGTATCATCAGGCAGAATACATGTAAAGCCAATTAAAAGCTATTTGTCAAAGAGTAGAACTAACATCATAATACGCACGGTCTGCTCACAGCTCACTGGCTGTTACTCCAAGTCACAAATCACAATAACTATTCTGTTGAAATTGTAAAAAGAGAAGCTAGAAATCCTGCTAAACTCAATGAGCCATTAAATAGTTGACAATATTCTTTATAGGAACCCAGAATAGTTAATTAGTCCCAAAATACAAATGGTGAGCGTGAATAATTGCCACCATAGATTCCAGTCAAGGTATCTCAGGCCAGATCCACAGCGAGCAGAAGTTGACATTGCTCCCTGTATGATGCCAGCTCAGGCCAGCTGTGAGTGGCCCCCAAAAAGTTGGTTTTGTGCTTAAAATAAGGGGGTCTTCGAAGAGTGCTCCGTTCCCTTCCCGTTTTAGCACTTCCAGGCCAGTGTTTCTCTCTCCAAACCAGTAAGGCTCTGCTCGTTGATGGACAGAACATTCCCCCCAAGTTCTGCCCCGAGGAGATGTGACATTCAGAAGTTATTGCATTCCACCAAAACAAACAAGGAAACGCCATCAAGTTGAGTGCAGGGATTTTCTCAATCAATTAATATTTGCATATCCTTGGATGAAAGATATCAGTAGTACAAAGTATTATTATTAATAAAAGCCCACTGAGAGTCTCCTGTCAGGCAAACACATCCTGCCTTGGCATCCCACCAAGTCTCACACGGGTCCAATGAAGTACCAGCTTCTCACTCAACCCACAGGGTCCAGCAGAGTTCAAAGGGGCTCAGATGACCAAGCTGGGACAGAACGTTCTGAAAGGAGGGAAGACACATGGCACCTATGTCACCACAAAGATCACAGAATGGTCTGGGTTGGCAGGGACCTCTGGAAATCACCCAGTCCAACCTCCTGCCAGAGCACAGTCACCAAGAGCAGGCCGCACAGGAACATGTTCAGGTAGGGTTTGGAATACCTTCAGAGAAGGGGACTCCACACCTTCTCTGGGCAACCATCAAGACAATGTCACCTCTTGACCCCACACACCAAGTGTGACAGCATAATTGCCTCTTCCCTGAGCTCCCTGCCTTCACTTCCCTCACACAGTCTTGATCTTGAAGATAACTTTCCCGAACCAAGCTTCCCAGCTACATGAAGATGAGCTAAACTTCAACAATTTGTGG
Source organism: Thinocorus orbignyianus (assembly GCA_013400375.1). NCBI lineage: Eukaryota > Metazoa > Chordata > Aves > Ciconiiformes > Thinocoridae > Thinocorus > Thinocorus orbignyianus. Next base: position 52,286 of record VXBW01000467.1, read on the forward strand.
CTCAGAACCAGGGGGCTCCTCACTCCTGAGGAAATCCACTCTACATCCTCTTCAATGCCACCCAACAGACAGCCTAGTGGTGATCCTGGTCCTGCAAACGTTCCCAAAGCATGAGGGCTACCAACTTCCAGCTTCTCCCCAGCTTTCCTGTCTACCTGCTGCCTGTGAGCCATCTCAGTGGGGGTGATACGAAACATGGTCTTCACCAACTGATTAAAAACTCTTGCATTGACTTGCAGCAGCCAAGTTATGCTTCTTTGCCTTTCAAAAGGAAACCAGGTGCCGGAGTAGGGTACGTTTGAGGACTCAAGAATGGTTTCTTCTCCTTTTGCTGCTGCTGTGTCCACAGAGAACCCACTGCCAGGATGTGCTTGTACAAATATACCTGCTACAGTAAACAGCCCCAGGCAATCTCTTGCACCCAAGGACCTTGTGTGGACTCTGCACCACTCCTCCGAGGGTTCGCTCCTCCTTGCAAGTTTAAAGACGTGAACCTGGGAGGGACCAGGACCTTGTTCCTCAACAACCTGCTGGCCCGGGGCCAGCCACGCAAAATGCATTAATACACACTGACAGTTTTATACAGCTACACCAAAAAAACCCCCCACCAGAGAGATAAACACATCTAAAGCAAACAATTGAAGAAAACCAGGAAAAAAAAAAGAGCCAAACATTACTTCTTTTCAGGGGTGTTCCATAGCATTGCACTTTCAGGCACAGAATTTGTTGAGTTTGGTGAATATTTGAGAAAAATATGAAATATTAAGAAAAACCAAAGAATTCTGCACTAGCACTGACTTACTGCCCTTAACTCGAAACACAGGGTTCTCTCTAATTTCACTGAGAGTACTCATGTGGTTAAAGGCAAATGTGTCCTCAAGTACTTCAGTCAGGGCCTCAAGGAGAATGATAATGGCTCAGGGATGTCCGTGATCAGGAGCCAACCGCTGGCATGAAGCGTGATCTTCAAAATTAAGAGATTGTCCACTGCCTCTTGCCAAGATTACAGTGATAAATGGGTGCAGAGAGAGCAGCTACATCCGCTTTGCTACGGCCCCTTGGCTCTTTCAGCCCTCTCGGTTCCGGCTCCTGAACGTGCAGCCAGGGAGGGACTCTGTTTTCCTGACCTCACAGAACAGCTCAGGAGCTCACTTTCAGGCTTACAATGTCCTCCCCCCTTCTTCCTTTCCCCCTCCCTGCCCCCATTACCACTCTTTCTACCTATTCCTACCTATCCAGCACCTCCTGTAGCATCCGCACCAAGGTGGCACCACTCTGGAACCACCAGGGTTGCCAGCATCACTGCAAAGCAGAGGGAAACCTCAGCTGCTGCAGAGAGAGGGGATGACTTTGCTGGTTCCAGTGAGCAGAGGGCTCAGCCCTGCCATGCCTATCAGGAATGTGTTAATCCTTGAAGTAAAAAGAAAAAAATAGCTGGTTGAGCTGGGTGTGGGAGACAGAAGGTAGAAAAGAGTCACCCCACCGTGGCTACAACCTACGATGGGGTTGATACGGCAGTTGTCCTCTCTAAAGTTCTTGGAAGAACCCAACCTAAAAAACCTCCAACAGGTAACTCCACCTGGACTCAAACAGCACACTCCAGTGCAGCAGCAGCAGCTTCAGTGGCAGCTTCCACCATCTGGAGAAGTCCATGTAGAAGACTACTCAATCTGCTGCCAGAGGCCAGGCCAGAACCAAGCTCTGTACGTGTTTTATTTGAACTCTGCACCTCCCCAGCTTTCTGCCCAGGCTGGCACAAATTTCCTTGTGGGTGCCCGACCTCAGTTTGTCTTTCAAAAGACCCCGTCATCTGCCCCACTGAAGCACTATCAGATAAGCAGTATTTAAGGCTTTGGTAGCTGTGAAAATAAAAAATAAATATATAAAACCTCAGTGGCAGTGCTGGGACAGGCTGAGCCCGTCACTATTACTGCTTTGACGTCAATTCAATTAAACTCTCCAGTGGCAGAGTGATGAGTTTCTACTGAAGAAGAAGGATGTCTGTGAAATGCCAGCAGAGAGTCTTAACAAGTCAAGGGGACAGCTGTGGCCACCCCTTGTCCTTGAAATAACGCAGGGCTACTGACTGGGCCACGCTGGTTGCAAGCTTTGGGTATCATAGGAAGCCCCAAAAATGTGACTTTTCAGAACAGTGGTCCTCTGGAGAAGAAGGGAAAAAATTAGGATGACACTGCACTCCAAATGCACAGCGAGTAACAAGCACGGTTGGGTTTGAACAGCTACTTGGGGGCTTCAGCATAGAAGGGACGGCAGAAAAGGTTTTTAGGGCATCAAAAAAGAGCAACCTGGGTTTTCAAGAGACACACAAAAATGTAAAAAAAAATTCTCTGGTCATAATACTCACTTTTCCCAGCCTTTGTAACAGCCAGCACAGAACCTCAGCAAGAACGGAGCTCCTCTGCTGTGAGGACAGGCTGTGGGGGGACAGCTGGGGGGGTTCAGCCTGGAGGAGAGAAGGCTCCAGGGAGACCTCGGAGCATCCTCCAGTCCCTAAAGGGGCTCCAGGAAAGCTGGGGAGGGACTTGTGATGAGGGAGGGCAGACAGAGGAGGAAGGAGAAGGGTTTGACCCTGAAAGAGGGAAGACTGAGAGGAGATCCGGAAAAGAACTTTGCTGTGAAGACAGTGAGAGCCTGGCCCAGGTTGCCCAGAGAAGCTGTGGCTGCCCCATCCCTGGAGGGGTTCAAGGCCAGGTTGGAGGGGGCTTGGAGCAACATGGGCTGGTGGGAGGTGTCCCTGCCCAGGGCATGGGGTGGCACTGGGTGGTCTTGAAGGTCCCTTCCAACCCAAACCATTCTATGATACTCTCAAGTTGTGCCTGCAATTTCTTTGATCTCCAGCTCTGGACATCAACTCTAAGCAGCTGTGCACAGCAATGAAGTGCTGTCTTGGACACACCCTAATCAGCTCTGAAAAAGCCAATTATGTCCAAAAGAACAGCACGGATCTGTGCTGAAGATCCAGCTTCTATCCCAGAAGCCCAGCAGCCTCCAGAGTCCATCACCAGTTCGAACAACGAGCGCAGTGGTGGTTGCAGTGGGTTGGATCCACTAACCCTGGGCAAGCTGCACCCGACAGCATCAACATAGCTCAGCCACTGAGAATCTGTCAAGTTATTTCCAGGGTTAACCACTCTGTTTAAAACACAAATTTCACGTCTAGCCTGAACTTGGCTGCTTTCAGGTTGCCACTCTTGGGTCTTGCTATGCTTTTGTCAGACAGATTAAACAGGCTGCTATGATCAGAAACATCCTCCCCACGTAGGCAGCGATAAACCATCATCAAGTTACCTTCAGAAGGATTTTCTTCTTCTAATAAAGGTAGCAGGGACTAAACCACACCAGGGCTTCTTCCACCATGAAGCCGACCTTAAGAGAGAAGGTTTTCAGAGGCACAAAAGGCCATTGAAATGCTTGTTTCCCACTGAAAAACCAGGGCTCCTGGGTCTCTTACTCCATTTGTAAAACTTTGAGTGTCTCCTCCCCTGTCTTGGAGAGCATTAATGGCAAGTAACACAAAGATGATTTAAACATAGAGTTTCAGAGAGGTGATTCAACTACCAGCCCCAGCTGTCACAGTTGTCAGTAAATTAGAAAGGAAAGAAACACAAAACCATCCTTTTCCATTCCCTTCTATAACAGACCAGGATGGTTCTTCCCTCCAATGAGTGATTCCCATTGCCCTTATCTACGGAGTCACAACAGTAATTAACCACACAAAATAGAATCACTTCCAGCCTCAGCAACCCTAAAACCCACCTGAACAAGGGTTGTTTGTGCTGGGCCTTCTGTTTCAAAGAGTGACCAGATGATGGGAATTACAGAAAGCCAGAAGAGGAATTTCATATAAGGGTCTGATGCCGTTTCTCAGAAGCTTTCTGACCCCAACCTCTATCTTTTATTTGCCCCTCTGACTGTATCCCTTTTCCAGATTATTATTATACCTCTTTGGTTCTCGTTAGCTGACCTCCAAGAGGTGTGTTAAGAGAAAAGCAAATGTCCTGTAGCTGCAACATCCCACAGCTTTAATGAGAAGAGGAACCCTTTCTTTCTACTTCTTCTTCCTCCATATGATGTCTAAGGTCCAGGCCTGGTGCTGGTTAACAAAGGGGGGAAAAAACAAAAGGCCTCCTCCTCCATAAGACAAATGCACTTAATTAGGTAGCAGGGATCTAAGGCCTCGAGTGCTCTTTGGTTTAATCTTCACAGTTGTCCATTTTTGATGGAAAATTTGTGCTGATTTCATGGTGGCTGCTCGAAGAAAAGTCACCACACTTCATGGTTATTTCATAGCTGGGGGAGTAAAGTGGTGAACAACGATTTAATGAGGTTTCTGTAATAACATCTCAATTTCCAAATGGCTGCCCATATGTGTTAGCATGGAATGCTCCCAATCACTGTATTTCTTTTAATTCTGTAACTTTAATGCTGATGGAAACTGAGAAAAGACTGACATCACAGACTAAATCAGAAGCTCTTTGCCCACAGATCATGCATGACATCCATTTGAGCAGTTCACCCTTTGTATCCACATGCACAAACCCACGTCCACATCTAATTAGTGCAAATATTCATATTACTGACAACGCTGGTGGGTCAAGCCCACCCTTAGAAAGACAACTCTGAAGAAAGGCATATCCTGGTGCAGAGATCAGTTAAGATCACTTGGATTGTAGACTAAGGAAAAGCTCAGCCAAAAAACTTGTGGCCTCCCCTCATTCTTGACTTCCTATCAATAAAAATACCTGCTTTCTATCAACACTCACAAGATTCCATAAAACAGACGGCGTATTTGGGCTGTGAATTTCAGGAGAAATACATATATATAGTTTAAGAAGTCTTGATGATCTATCTTGTCCACAGGACTGGGCCAGCCTGTTTATGGATGTGTCACTGTTGACATAAATACCAGGGCAAATAAAACATAAATAGACCCCAAAGACAAACCCAATCAGTGGTGTCTGCCTTCTAATTCCTCATTAGATAGAGTGTCAAAGCCTCAGCTAATCTCATCTTACTGTACAATCACTCCATCTGTTCCACTCTCTGATTTCGATATGAATTGAAATAAACATAATTCCTGAAAATGTAAAAAAAAAAAAAAACAAACCCAAAACCCCACACCCCACCAACCCACCATCTCAAATTTCCAAGCTCTGAGCTCTCTTAGCAAATTTTATACCCTCCTGTTTGGCACGGCGAGCTTTTCAAGTGCTACCAAGCTGATTATATTAGAGAATACTACAAATTGGATAACTCCAACCCCTCCTAGAGAGCTCTCGTAAAACTCCATGGCTGGATGGAAACTGGAACAGATGGGCGAGCTCCACCAAGCGCTGTATTAACCCCGCTGTTCTCTGACTGGTGGCCAATAACACATTCAAAAAGTACAGATCTAAAAATAAGTCCCCCAAACACAAGATGATCCAGAGCTTTTAACGCACCAGCGACAAGACAGATGACCGCTTGGTGACATACTTTTGCTACGATTACAAACAACTCCTTCCACAGGAATCAAAGTATTTCAGCATCTCAAGGTCTGAAAGAGAGGAAGTATTTAAAAGGGAAAGGCATGTTGCAAGGCAAATTAGTGGCCATTCGTCCATCACAGCTGAAATACTTCAACCATCCCCTCATTACAGAGAGAGTAATAGCAAAGAGAGTGCAACGAGGGCCATAATTGGACAGGAGAAATGGAGCAGGAGTCCTGGGGGGAGATTCGCAATGCTCCACTCGGTGCTGCTCTATAAAAATATCTCTATTTTTGCTGCCGAGTACACAAATTCCCAGGGGATTCAAAAGGAGCTTTGGGTGCCCAGAGTCTTTTAATCTCAGCCCATTTGAAGTTTTAAATACCCATCTTTCCTCTGTGCTACCGGTGAGCTGGATGACACGTTTTCACAGCTGGCCTGTGAGTTCTTACATCCCACAGGGGCGAGTGTTTCAGAGATGTCAAAGGGATTCAGACAGCCCCAAGATGCTCCGAAAGGGTCTGATGTGGAAAATGTTCTGTTTCTAAACTCTCTCCTCTTGTGGAAATGGATTTCTTCTGCAAGCTGCCCAAGCAAGGCAGTGGACGGCTGCGGGACCCCCCCCCCCCCCCC
>VXBW01000467.1:58433-75881 GCA_013400375.1 Thinocorus orbignyianus
ATTGTTATTAAAAACCTTCCAGAATACTTTTTACCTTCTAGAGAATATTTAAATACAGAAGGTATTGGCTGCTGGAGACACCCCAGTGCTTTGCACAAGCAATGGAGCACTGTCTGCCTTTGGGACTGGCCCTAAAAGCCAGCCCTAAGCCAAGAGCCCAGTCCTGGGACAGGGAACCAAACAAATGAAAAATCAGCTTAAAAAAATCTATTGCTTTTCCCTAATTAGGAGTCAGAAAGCCTCATCCAAACGAGCAGATTCCTGCAGTTTGCAGGACGGTCGCTCCCCTAAACAAACCAACCAAGCTCTATTCCTCATTCTTTATGCTGCCAGGCACAAAGGCTAATTGTTTGGAATTGCATTTCCAACGTCCCAGATGAGATAAGTGCCAGGAGGTAGAGGTAAATCACACAACTACCCACTTGCTGCCTCAGAGTTTAAATAAATAGAAATTCGGGGCTAATTAATATTTAGGAAATGCAAAACTTGTCATCTTAAATCAGGCTGAAACACAATAATCACATTAAGTGCTTACTTCAGCAAAATACCACTGAAATGCTAAGTGTTAGTGAACTATGTGCGTATTTATCCACTTAATTGACTCCTGGCTCTGACAGAACTCTATTACCCAGGAGTTAGAAGGAAATTTAATTCTGATCTGTATGTTTGCACTCAAGGACTTCTGTTTGACTTCAGCTTATTTTCAGCGGCAGAGCTGAAGGGCTACATTTTTCCAGCTGTAATACTACTAAGCTGAGCAACAAATGTGACATTTGGCTTTTCACGTGACGACCTTCCCTTCGTATGCTGGAAATTTTTCATCTTCTTCTACTTCAGTTTCACTTCCAGATGTCCTCTAAATAAAGAACCTACTCGGTGCATCCGCATATAGAGTCTGATAGGAAGGTCTAAGGCAAAAATGGCCAACTTCAGTCAAGCTTTTCCTGGGTGAAGCAAGAGCCTTGCTTTTGTTAATACCTACAGCTCATAACCTGACGTGGGAACACCAGCCTCATGCTCCCTTGCTCTGCACAACCCCCTCGTGTTAGAGAAACTGCACAGAGCTGAGAGAGGGGAGACTGAGCTGAGATCTGGGGAAGAACTTCTTTCCTGTGAGGGTGGTTTCTCTGGGGAAAAAAAAAAAAAGACCTCCACGGAGTTGCAAACAGGGCCTGGAAAAGCTCATTAAAGGCAGAGCCTGGCAAACTCATTATTATGTACACGTCAAGTTTAATTCTGCAAAGAAACAAATGCCATTAGTGCTCCCTGAGTAATCAATACACACCTCATATCTGCCTACTACAGGGAACAAAATCCGATGAGGGGGTGAGACTAAACAAACCACCACACGTTCAGGAAGTCTAAGTACTCAGACTCCTTGATTTCCACACTCCCCCTGCTCCAGTCATTAGGAGACATTCCATACTGCTCTCAGCCACCAAGACTTGCCGCAGGCCAGGATTAATGAGTCTGACTTCTATTGACTCCATCACACCCAGATCAGAAGTGCTGGAGCTATAGCCCTGCCAGTCCCAGCCAACAGACGAACAAAAGCTCTTGGTGATGGAAGAGAGGACCAGACCCACCAAGAGATGGGAGCTACCAAGGACCCCGTCATTCATTTCTCATTCAGCAGCCAGATGAGCCACCCCGTGCCAACAGCTCCCTGCTCGCTTCACAGAATCAGGGAGTTGTCAGAGCTGGAAGGGACCTCTAGACATCACCCAGTCCCACTCCCCTGCTAAAGCAGGGTTGCCCAGAGCACGTCCCTCAGGGCTGCATCCAGGTGGGGCTTGAAGGTCTCCAGAGAAGGGGACTCCACACCCTCCCTGGGCAGCCTCTGCCAGGGCTCTGACACCCTCACCCCAAAGAAGTTTCTCCTCGTATTGGAATGGAACTTCCCGTGTTCCAGCTTGTGCCTGTTGCCCAGGATTCTACTGGTCCTCTTGGCCACAAGAGCACATTGCTGGCTCACGGACAGTTTACTGTCTACCAGGACCCCCAGATCCTTCTCCTCCAGAAGTGCTTTCCAGCAGGTCCACCCCTAACCTGTATCAGTGCCTGGAATTCCTCACCAGAGAAAGAAAGCACCTGCCAACCAAGTGAAGCTGCCTATTCACACTATCCCTCTCCTTCCTAAGAGTCAAATCCTGCCTATGAAGGTAATTAAAGTGAATGAGCTTGATTATAAACATGACATCACTCCACACTGGGACTCAGCTGAGCTCAAGACAAAAACCCCTCGCAGAGTAACCTCCTCCTTCCACGCACCTGTGCGCTTGGTAAATGGCTCCATATGCCTAATCGAAAAAGAAATCTAATTACCTTAATTTACTTCATCCAAAAGTAGAAGAGTAAACTATATGTTTAATTATAAACTTTTCACTTCGGGCAGCTATAATTAATGAGTCAAGGAATCATGCAATATGCCTGGAGCAACCTTTATTACTCCTGAGGTACCCGAACCCCACTCACGGTTTAGAGCAAGTCACTTCCTATTAGGATTAGGAGGGAAGTGCCCACCCAAGGCATTAATCACCCGCTACTACAGCTCCAAGACTTTTAATTACACACAGCGTGGCTGCTATACATGGACGGCACACACCGTGGGATGTTAATAAATAGCCTTCCCGGGGCTATGGAGGGCCTTGGTTTGCTTTATTTTACATTGTCAGGTTTTATGCAGACGCAGGAAAGGTTGTTAAAAAAGTGGGATTGTGACTCCTGATGCTGGTCCAGTATAGGATGGTCTCACAGCCTGTGGATACTGAATCATAGAATGGTCTCTGTTGGAAGAGACCTTTCAGATCATTGAGTTCAACCACCAACCCAACACTGCCCAAACCACCACTAACCCGTGTCACTCAGCACCATGTCTACCCAGCTTTTAAATACCTCCAGGGATGGTGACTCCACCAGTGCCCTGGGCAGCCTCTTCTAGCATTTGACCCCATCACCTGTTCCTTGAATCATCCCCAATATCCACTCCAAACCTCTCCTGGTTCAACTCTAGGCCATCTCCTCTTGTCCCATCACCTGTTCCTTGGGAGAAGGGATTGACCCTCCCTGGCTACACCCTCCTTTCAGGGAGCTGGAGAGAGCAAGGTCTCCCCTCAGCCTCCTTTTCTCTGGTCGTTGTCCTCCAGACCCTTCTCCTTGTCCTCCAGACCCCTCACCAGCTCTGTTGCTCTTTTCTGCACACGCTTCAGCCCCTCAAGGTCTTTCAACCGACTTCAACCAGGTTTTAGAGGACAACGACCGTAGTCAACGGTGCCTCTGCCAAGTCCCACTCACCAAAGTTCTAGACCCATACTTCAAGGTCTTCTATTCAACTCTCACTGTTCCTGCTGGATTGTGTTCATCCTACACTACTGTCATGGGCATTCAGAAGAGTGTGGCCTCCTCCTCTGCTCTGCCCTGGGGAGGCCACATCTGGAACACTGGGACCAGTTAAGGGCTCCTCAGTTCCAGAAGGACAGGGAACTGCTGGAGAGAGAATCTGTGTGTTTAGGAGTCTCCCGGACTAATCCTCAAGTCTTGTTTCATCAGAGCACGACAATCCCTACAAGAGCTCAAAGGATCCCTCTGTAATATTCATCCCTGCTCCCCTCCTTGCCCAGGGCTGCTGAAATTTTCATCCAAGGAGGAGGCAGTAAAAGCAAGCGGGTTTGTAAACTGGGAGAGCAAGCACTAAACAGGAAAGGCAGGGGGCCTGTCTCATCTCAGCTCTTGCTGGAGTCTCAGCCTGGCTGTCTACACAGCTCTTCTGTTCTCAACAGGTTCTTGAAGAAGAAATCTGGGAGAGGAAAGTCAATCAGGCACTCGCTGATGCCATAATCTGCCTGTGGACTGCCTCATGAGCAACTGCAATTGTAAAAGCCTCTCCCTTTGAAGCTCAGTAGATAACTCCCTTTGTTCTTCAAGTGCATCATGCATTATTCCAAGGTTCATGACAAATGCCTCTGAAGACAAGATCTCCAGAAAGCCCTGTCACACTGATTATGCTCTGAAGAGCTCTTCAAGTATTCATATGATGCCTGAAAGCATTTCTGAGGCAGCCTTTACATACCTCTACTTGAGGCCACCCATTTCATTTCAAGTATATTAACAGTTCCTCAGGTTTTAGGTCCAAGTCTACCTCCTGTTTTCTCGCGCATTCATTACGTACAGTCCCTCAAACAGAGGAGGGAACAGAAAGACATGGCATTGCTACAGCTGCCAGCAGCAAACCTCCACTGGTTCTACCTGTCTATTGGTTGCTCTCAATAAACAATAAGAATTTAAGATACACCTCTGGCCACCACAACCACAAGATACCAATCCTTCAGTGAAAAGGGCAATATTTTCATCCCTCATTCGGGGCTCGCAAGAAAAGAACCGAATGAGTTACCCAACATCACAGAAGAAACCTGCAGAAAGCTCAAACCAGGAGCTCAGATTTGGGTTAGCCCCCTGAATGCTTTTGCTTTGCAACAAATGAACGCAGAAAACAAGTAAAAAGGAAATAAGCTAAGAAACTTTGAACACCTTCTCCCTCTGGACGTGCCTAGGGGGCATCTCTGCAGCAGTTGACAATTTCTTTAGTCCTGATGAGCTTGAGTTCTCCACAGGAGCTCACCAACCTCTTGGCCAGGAGAGCCTCCTGCATTAGCAGCCAGAAAATCATCCCTCTTCTTATCTTCCTTCTCTAAGTGCTCAGCTGTATCTGATCTCAGCTAACAATCTCTGTGGCCCCAGCAGGACGTAGCCCTCTGAAGCCTCCTGTGATGGAGGTCCCCTTTCACCAGGGTCCCTTTTACCCTGAGAGCAGCCAGACAGGCGGCTCATTTAGAGCCGCAATACACAGTAATTCAGATAATAACTCTCAGGAGAGACATGGTGTCAGGAAAGACGAGTACCACAGGCAGAAAATAAAGTAATAAGCTAAAGAAGATGTTTTGCAGGTGATCTTTATGAGAGGGGTAGTCAGAGAGGCCCATTAAAGAGGACGTGAGTGACTGTCTCTACTAACATGCTTGAAACCCAGCTTTCCATTCTCAGAGCCTTTTACTGGCTGGCAATTTGTTCAAAGCACAGTCTGATCACGCCGACCTCAGCTTGCCCTTTCCATGGAGAGCTTTTTTGGCTGGAACACTGGAAAATCAGCTTGCTTTGGGGCTGACCCCACTTGCTCTCTGCTCTGGGTCGGACAAGCCGTCACCGTTCTGCTCACCCCAACTGCTGGAGTGCCAGGAGACTGTATCACAACAACAGCCTCCGTCACCCGCTGTGCTGTCACTTCCCATGGGACACAGAAAAGGATCTCACTGGCTTTTTTATAGCTTCACTTCGAGTACTTGCATGCTCCAGCCTCCTTTTGCTGTCAGGCCGTGCATTCCTGGAGTTAGAGGTCTCAGCTGGGCAAGTGCATAAACTCACAGTCCCTAATCCAAACTGTTAAAGAAATAAAATAGCAAAACAGCGTGAAAAAAGGATTCTCTTCACTTGATAGGACTCAAAGAATGAGAACCATAGAATCATAGAATGGTTGGAGTTGGAAGGGACCTTCAAGATCATCAAGTTCCAACTCCCCTGCCCTGGGCAGGGACACCTCTCCCTAGAGCAGGTTGCTCCANTCTTCCCCTTCTGCTCATATCTGAGCTAAAGATGATGCGCCCAGCATTTATGGGCTGTGGAATCTCATTTTAAACACGTTTATTAATGGCTGATCCTCACGTGGCACCTTTGTGCCAGCCTTTTCATGCTTGTGTTCATTTAACCAGGGCCAGAGATTAATTTCCTTCCCATTATCATTGCGGTGGTGACCTGCAGTAAAAGTTGAGTTACGGCCAAACTTATCACCAGATACTGTTGCTGTTCATCACACCCAGCAATAATTCTCACTTTTACTCAATAGCTCAAAATAGGGAAGCAGAGAGATTCCGGCAGTAAATCTTGCACGATATTGTCTGTTAACATTTAATGCATGTCACTGTGGTGTAGTAAATAATTCCTTCTGTAAAACACCTAGAAGTCATTCCTTTTTATTATTCTTCGAACACCGGTAAAGACAAAAGCCAAAATTCACCTCGTGCAGTAAATAACATTTTGGAGATCTTCAAAAAGTCATGATTATGCCCAATTAGCATTCCCCAGCTCTCACAGATTAGTGCTGAGTGACGTTCAGCTGGAAAATGTGCATTACTCAGCACTGGATGTGTAAGGATCAGCATCCTGGTTCGCACTAACAGTGTACGGTGATGTGTTTGGTGGTTTTCATATCCTGCCAGGGAAAAAACAAGGAGCTGCAAGGGGAAGCGTGACTCAGCCTCCTGTGCAAGCTGCCAAGTGACAGAAAGCAGAAAAAATGGGAAGAATGTGCCGGAATCAAGATTGTCCCGTCTGAGCCGGGAGTCCTGGCCACAGCACCAACGCCTCCCATTCCCTCTGCTCCTCCTGTGCCCACTGGCACCCAGTTTGGGAGTTTCCAAGCTGATGAGAGAACCAAACACAGCATTTGAGAAGCTCAACAGCAGCAGCACTGCTGGCTCCTGGGGAGCTTCTCATCCAGGAGCACTCCCAAGTCCTTCTCCTCAGGGCTGCTCTCCAGCCATTCTGCCCAACCTGGATTTGTGCCTGGGGTTGCCACCTCCCAGGTGTAGGACTCTGCACTTGGCTTGGTTGAACTTCATGCCATTTGCATTAGCCCCCCTCTCCAGCCTGTCCAGGTCCCTCTGGATGCCATCCCTTCCCTCCAGCGTGTCTACCGCGCCACCCAGCTTGGTGTCATCGGCAAATTTGCTGAGGGTGCCCTCCATCCCACTGTCCATGTCTCCAACAAAGATGTTCAATAGTACTGGTCCCAGTACTGACCCTTGCGGGACACCACTCGTCACTGGCCGCCACGCAGACATTGACCCAATCTTTGTTTAAGGCCAGGCTGGATGGGGCTTGGAGCAACCTGCTCTAGGGAAAGGTGTGCCTGCCCAGGGCAGGCGGGTTGGAACTTGATGATCTTGAAGGTCCCTTCCAACTCTGACCATTCTAGGATTCTATGATCTCCGTGAATATTGCGGGAGAGGTGTGCCAATAGGGATGGAAATACCAACACCCTGCAGTCACAAATCACTCCTTGGTTTTAATCGCAGAGTTGGTTATGACAGATTGAAATAATCCAATTTTTCGTGAAAGATACCCAGGCACATACGGATCTCATCATCATAATTGGTAATAATAATTTTGTTGGAAGAACGTGTTAAGACGGATCAATAAGAAACCCTCACGGGAGGCAGCTTACAAACAAACCAGCAGCCGCAGCCAATTCCCATCTTAAAGAGCTCATGACCCAAGTATTAAAATGTCAATGACAGATCCAAAAGTAGAACCTAAAAATAGAGGGGGAAAAGTCCCAAACGGGAGTCAGATGGACTCTGCCTAGTGTCCTGCAGTAAAGCTTCTGGAATAAAAAGGAAAGGAATAAAAACCCCTTAGAAAATGGCAGCACTAAACATTTGGGAAGAGACATGACTTCCCGTGCTTGATATTACAAAGCCCACCAACAGAACACCGAGGCATCCAAACCCAAATTTATCAGTAAAAAATCTGAGTGCAGAAGTGCTCCAAAAGCACACAGGAGAACTAGACTTGCCCAAGATGAGAAAACAGAAAAAAGAATGACTCTGGGCAACTGAAAAGGACATCAGTGGAAAGTTTTCTCAAGAAGTTGCATGGTTTTCAGATAAAACCCCCACCTCAAAACAGCCAAAGCAGAAATGTTTGGTATCTCAGTGCCTGCAAACTTGCATTGCCTCCCAGGAAAAAGATAAAAAACCACAGGTGGAAAACCTTCAAAACTGAAAGTTAAAGGCTCCGGAAGTTACTTAGCCATTTTCAAAAGCTTTCTGCGGCGCCTTCTGTTTGCTTCTGATCCCAGAATGCAAACTCCCCCTCCTCACAGAAGCTTCCTAATCCTTGAGCAGTTACAGCTACAAGTTGCCAATATCATTTTGTGTCTGATCCCCCTTGCTCCCAAAACGTGCTGCTGCGCGGCTCCAAATGAACTCTGTTAGCGCTGACCATGAAATCACTTGCTGGGATTTGTTTGCATATATATTGAAAAATCAAGCGATGTTAGTTCAGATTTGTGAAGAAGGGGGAAGGGGGGAGAAAGGAGAGAAAAAAAACAATCTCTGTTGCTGACAATCCATAAACTGAACAACCCGCTGCTTGGCACTGCAGGGGGCTCTTGGACTTTCTCCGTACCTCGTATCTGTTTCTGGTTCAGACCATATTATCTACTAAATTGAGGTTAACTTTGAGTTAATGCAGGCACAAGATGACTGCATGTAGGAAAGTAATGGTGAGAGAAGAGGTCAAAGAATGGCACTGCTGAATTTCAGTCTAAACCCATAAAAACCACCCAAGAAGTTGATGCTCTTGTGCCCAACCCTTCTTCAAATCACACCCCTTCTATTCGCAGGTTACTTTCATGCACAAAGGGCCCAGACAACTGCTGGTGTAAATCAGCATCGCTGACTCGGGCGGGATGATGCCAGCTGAGGGTCTGGCACAAACATCACAATATGAGGCCAGGAATGACAAATGCTAAGGAGAAGAAAAGAATTCAATCCAGGAGAAAATGAGAAATGGGGACTCTTCATTAGGAGCACTGCTTGGCTCCACCAGCTCGTCGTTCCAGAGCGGTGGAGAATAAATTCCAGTCTCAGCAGTTCTGCTGTGTTGTGAATCTGGATGGATCACCCCACTGTGCTCAGAGGTGTTGACTGTATATTTAAGAACCCTCTGAGCCAAGGACCGGAGGGGCAGGACTTTATCAAGGTGTTGTGGTCTAAGTTCATCCCCAAACTCTCACTTTCCAAAGCACTGACGCGGTTTGTCCCCTCCGAGTCGTTAGACTGCTCACACAGGTGAGAATTAGGAGGAGGAAGAGGAGGCGAGGAGGAAACCAAACCAAACCAAAGCAGCAGAGAGGTGGGGAAATCTTACAGGTGCTACAGTGCTCTAGATGGCTTGTTTTCCAGCTGCTGCTCTCGGCTGCTCTCCGTCTCCACACACCCCACAACGCGGCATTAGAAAGCGCCGTAGCTGTGAAGGTTAATAATTGACAATGGACAGTGAGGACTATCTCAGCCATCGAGCTGAAAGTCAATGATGCTAAACACATAATTGTCCAGTACAGCTCTATTTGTTTCAGGTATCCTGCAGAACATTTTCTCATGCCCAAGATATTACTCTCCTGCGATCGCAGGAATATCTGAGCCAGATCAGCC
This sequence comes from Thinocorus orbignyianus, assembly GCA_013400375.1. Classification (NCBI taxonomy): domain Eukaryota; kingdom Metazoa; phylum Chordata; class Aves; order Ciconiiformes; family Thinocoridae; genus Thinocorus; species Thinocorus orbignyianus. The sequence continues at coordinate 67,703 of VXBW01000467.1, forward strand.
TGCAAATGCTTCTTGAGGAAATTGGGTTTCTCCGCTCTATTAGGAGCATTTCATTTTTATGATTAAAATCAGAAAACAATGTTCTTCCCAGTTAAAGTGAAATGTGCAAAATGCGACTTTCCCATAACTAGGTTTCCAAATACTTATCTAAAGTGCTCTGAAAAGGCATTAATAAATAAGGATGAAAAATGAAAACCGCATAGCTAACACGTTTCATAAACTATATTTGCTGTGAGTTATGGACAACATGCTTTAGAGAAATAACAATAATACTTTACACTTCTGTACAGCAGTTGAGAGACACCCATAAATAATATACTGAGACTTAATCAGAAAGGTAGGCATCAGCTTCTCCATTACACAAAATTAGGTAAATCAAGGCAAAGACTAATAACCAGCCACCAGTTAAAACCACTGTAGACAAATTTCCCTACAGATCCTGACTGACCAAAGCACTTTGATGTGTCCTCACCATCCACTCAGATCAAAGGGATGCCAGACTCTAGCTAAAATTTAGCCTGTACCTTTGTGGTTGGAGTCTGCATGTCTTTGGGATGGGTTGTTGTTTCATGGACAGAGAGAAATATGAATGGTTAGGCGGAAGAATCAAGACTGCATCATTCCAGAAGGCACACTCTTCCAGAAGACCTCTACAGCAAACCAAGGATGGAATTCTGACAGATGAAAAGGTTTTTAACCAATGGGCTCCTGCCATCACGACAGAAATTAGGTATCAAAATACTTGTGATCATCTGAACTGAAAGGATTTAACTCAACGTCATACAGGTAGGTTTGGGCTGTGTGAAGTCACTCACACCCCACATTTCCAGCCGGCCCTACCTCCGTTTGTACCTCAGTAGCTAAGTCAAAATTCTGCATGATTGGTGACTCACTGAGCAGACTGTGGGGAGGAAAAACTGTGTTTTTTGTACTAGTACGAGAGCTTAGATCATACAATGGCAGAAAAAATATCCAAAAGGCAAAGTACAGACAGAGAATGTAACGCAGCAGACACATGGAAGTGACTGAGAGGCCTTTTCTTCAGCACAACCAAAACCCCACAGGTTCCAGGCTGTAAAAAGGAGGAGAACAGCAGGTTTTTGCTGGTTGAAAAGCTCTACAAAAGTGTCACTTCCTTGTGACGAAGAACAGCAAGGAGAAAGGAGTACAGCTGATTTTTGATTAAAGAAATAACAACAATCAAAGTCATTGAGGAAAAAGAGGGGGAAAAAGAAAAAAGAGAGGATTATATGGCATCCAGAAAGTTTTGAAAGACCCAAATAGCACACCATCAAAACACAACCATTTTAAAAGGGTACCTTTTCTTCCCTGCTCAGGTTGTTGTCTTTTGTTCCATCTCATTTCGGTGACCATCAACACATCTGTCTCTTCCCTTCTCAGCTGGATGTGGCTGACAGCAATCCAATTGGATATAAGCCCAGATGCATTTCTTTCTTTCCTCCTTCTTTGTAAGCTGCATGAAAAACAAAATCCACCAAAGACAAGCATTACTTGCAATTCAAAGTCAACTTCTATTTCAAACTCAGTCCCTACCCTGATAGCAAAGAAAAAAAAAAAAAAAATCACAGGAAGTTTATTTCAGAAATTAAGCTGATCAAAATGAGTCGCTTTCTCCTCAATGCCTGTACTCCTTTAGCATAGCAGGGCAACCCGACTCCGATAACCTAATCCACTAAATATGATGCATAAAAGAGCTCTGAGCAATCTTTAATTAGCACTGAGCCCTGAAGAAACAGGGTGGCTAACTTCAGCATTTCACACACAGAAGGGTTGGAAGGGACCCATCAGAGACCATCCAGTCCATCTCCAGGGATGGAGACTCCACAAATCCTACCTGGGCAACCTCTTCCAGCATTTGACCACCCACACTGCAAAGAAAACAAAGCTTCTGCTGCCAGAAGTCACACAGTTCCAATTGTCATCATGACCAGAGTCTCCATTTCCCAACTGGATAAGCACAGGTTTTGCCTGCGCTGCCTCCAGTACAGCTGGGGCTTCAGGCAAGTCTCAGAGTGCGACGTCTCAAAGATCTGATCACTCTCCTTCCCATCATCTCTGATGCTGCAAAGCCTGCTGAGTCCCAACTGCAGCTCCTGTACCTGGCAAAACAGACCCTCTACTACTGTGCACCTCCAGCAGGCATGGAGACCATCTCTGCCCAGTGTGGGGCACCAGGCACTCCCCACAGCCCAAGCATCATTGAGTGGTCTCAGTTGGAAGGGACCTTTCAGCTCATCAGTCCAATCATCAACCCAGCACTGCCCAAACAACCACTAACCCACGGCCCTCAGCACCACATCTGAACAAACCGGGAAATGCATCCGTTGGGATTTCACAACCTGAAGTTCATTGCTCTTAACTGTAATGCCAGGAGCCACAGTCAGCAAGAAATTTTGTTTTCCAATTTTTCCAGTGTCTTTTATTAGCCACTAATGCATGCGGACCACCAACTACCACAAACACAATAAATAAGCTCCCTCATTTTCCACCTTGACCTTCATTTGCCTCTTGACACCGTTTAAAACAAAATATTTTAATCAGAGATGGTGAAAACCCAACCTGATTATTTATGAAGCAAGTTATTTTCCCCTCTCCTGTTGCCTCCTTTGCTCCACTTAATCACCATGGTCATTAATTTTAAATAGTGCTAATTGCCAACTTTCAGCCTTTCAAAGCTCATCTCGCCCATCTGCACTGGCAAGACCTAACCACAGAATTAAAAACAGGGTTTGAGGACGACAAGGGAGAATGTGCTGAGATACACCCAAGCTGGTGAAGAGGAGGTGTAAAAGCTACCATCTGGATATCCTGCATCCCAGGGCGGACTCGCTCAAAATTAGGATAGACAATCTTGAAGTGGAAATATTAACGACCATCCTTCAGGACAGCCATGGTTCCTTTAAGTTTAGTGCTTTAGTGAACTATAAACCAGCTATTTCAGGTCACAGGGTCCATCCAGCCCCTTATCATACAATCAAAGAATCATAGAATCATAGAATGGTTGGAGTTGGAAGGGACCTTCAAGATCATCAAGTTCCAACCCCCCTGCCCTGGGCAGGGACACCTCTCCCTACAGCAGGTTGCTCAAAGCCCCAATCAGCATGACATGTGGGGACAGCCGTACAAGAAGCCACACACAAACTCCACATCTCCACATGGATGCTCCTGCATGTTTTGGGAACCTGCATATCTCCAGGAGACAAGCTGAACTAAGGAAGTCCACCAGCTGCTTCTCTATGGAGACAAAGTCAGAGGCCAATGCAGCGTAACCCACTGGTCATGGCCCATCTCTGCTATTCTTATTCAAGGATAATCGAGCCCAACATATTCCAAGACAAAAGCCCCTGCCCAAAGTCAGCTGGACTCTGGCTCATGCTAAATTAATGGAATACAGGACAAAAAGGAATTATTAGCTCCCCTGGTGTGACATGCTGTGGAGTTGCTGGGTATCGAGGCCAAGCTAAATGAATCCATTCCCAGGCTGAAAAGTCAAACCAAAACCGAAACGGACTTTCAGCGTTATCTCTGTGTTTGTGTAAAATGCTGCCTTTTCACCTTTGGTCATTTCTTTGTGCCAATTAGATCCAAATGAAGGAAGAGGTGGAAACTGCAGCATCTTCTGTCAAAATCTGTCTTCTGTTAAATTTACAGCTCAGTTGCATAAACCTCAAAAATTCTCACACTTCAAATAAGCCAAGGACAAACTCGAATATCTGAAACGAACCTCCAAACCTTTTGAATTTTCTCCAGCATATGCAAGGAAGGCAGCTGCCAATCTCAGTATACATCTAGCTAGACTGCTATTGGGAAATAGAGAGTAACTATTTTATAACAGAGCCTTGCTATGATTCAACTTAAGCTTGAATTTCCATATTCTGTGCCTAAATATTGGTTACACAAGAAGAATTCTGGCCCGTTTCTTTTCCCAGTGCTGATTGTGGCATCTATTTGCTTGATGCACTAATAGTGACACCGATTTGTCTTTCGTTTGCTCATCTCAACTGTTTAAACTGCTGAATATTAATTAGTAATACTCCTTGCAGAAGCTAAAGCATGTTTAAAAATAGCTAATTCTGCTGCCGCTTAGACTGGCAGAATCAATGAAGTTTTGCCATGGAAAAACCAATGCACAACGCCAGCCAAGCTGTTTATTTTGGGGGCAAGAGATAAACTCCACAAATCCCTCCTATTTTCTGGTTTGAAGCCCTCCTGTGGTGCACAGGTAGACCTAAAATGTTGTGCTAGTCCCAGACAGGGGGATGAACGATGGCTTTTTTTTCCACAGAACAACTCCCGTGAGCTCCTCCAGCCCAGGGAAAGCCTCGTCTTCACAGTGTTAATTAGCTGAGTGAAGGGCTGAGGTTGCATTTCTCTCCACAGGAGGCTGCACTGAACCAAAGCAAACCTGGGATCTCACCAATGCTTCCCTTTTCAAAGAGAAAAAACACTGGGCCACTAACAGAAACAAACAAACAAACCAAAAAGAAGCACTGAACCACTCCCAAACTGCATTTGCAAGCTGGAAACAGAATAGGAAAAGTAAAATGAGCGAAGCAGGCTTAGGTATCCCAGCTTTGCTGCAAAGCTTTTCCTAGTTAAATCCAGGCTGTGCTGAAGGAATGATGCAGCCTTTCTCCTTGTGTTTCTCCGCACAAGGCGCCTCTACAAATAAACATTTAAGAAACACAATCTCTCTCCCACTCCCTCTCCCTCTCCCTCACTTCCGGCTACTGTGATTTACAAGGTGAAATTAAAAATACACACATCCCAGCGCTCGGGGTTTTACATCTTGGGTCACTGATTTATAAAAGCTGCCAGGGAATTTTAAACGCTTCGTTTTGATTTAGAAATCATTGCCTGAAAGTTGCATTTATCTCGACTATTCAGCTGCACTGCACACCACCGAAAATCTGATTTATGGGTTGCAAAATGTATGCAGAGAGACTAGAAAAAATATTTATAGATCACTCCCCCTAATAATAATGTGAGCAGCTCAGCCACCCAAAAGACACGCACGTATCCACGCACACGTGTACAAGCCTGTGTGCATATCTCTCACATATTTATATTAAATCCTTCTCTCCCCAACCACATTTTCAATGGTGAGATCAGGTAGCACATCAGTATCTAACGAGAGGCTCTGTGATGTCTTTCTTCCTTCCACCCCCTCACCTTATCATTCCTGCTAACACGTATAAAATTCAGCTTTAAGCTCTATTTCCAGGCTCCCCAGGTGCCTATTTCTCCCGCTGCTGCTGTCAAAGGCAGAGAGGTTGGATCCCAGCACGAGAGACCGGAGTCACAGGACTGCAAAAACCAGGGGGAGTAATTGCATCCTTCATCCCACCCCTTCGGCGAGGGTGTGGAATGGCTTCTGTTGTCCTCTGTCCCCACTGAGTTTACCTCTCCCTGCCGGGCTAGAAAAAGACTGGCTATTAAAGGGAACTGTGGGGACACAGCTTTCCTTAAAAATCAAAAGGAAAAGCCCTGCTTTTCCTTCTGGACTCATACAACAAATGCTGGAAGAAAAGGAGGCAGACCAGATCCAGGATGCACAAAAGAGCACGGTTTGCAACAGCTTCATTTTCTTTTCCTAATTCCACGTCTTTAAAACCCAACAATTCCTTATCTTCCATAGCCAAGGCAAAACATCTGCCAAGGGGATCTCAGAGGTTAAACACTGAACTCTCTCCCAGATCCCAGCCAGCACTGCATTAGACCCTCCTGCCTCCTTCCTCAGTGGCCATCAAGACCTCCAGGTAGCTGAGGTGGGATGGGAAAGAGAGGAAGATCCTCTATAACCGACATCATATACGGAACCAGATCAGGAGATCCACCACAAATCTACCCATCCAGCCTTGGATTATTCAAGCTCCTCCCAGCTGTTAAAGCTTCTCCTTGATCTCCTGAGCTAAGGAGGAGGTTTCATTGTCCCCACTCCAGAGGTGTCCAGGAGAAGCACAGCTTCGCATCCACAACTAAGTCCTAACAAGTACCAGGGCTGTGATTTTGAGGATGAGTCAGCACGACACAATGAGGTCTGTCCTCTACAAAGGGACAAATTTGTAGGACTGAAATTTGATTCATCCCTTCTATAGACTAGAGACATCCTTCAGCACAAGAAAGATATAGACCCGCTGGAGCTGGGCCACAGGAGGCCACAAAGATGTTCTGAGGCTGAAGACCCCCTGCTGTGAGGACAGGTTGGGAGGGGACAGTTGGAGGGGTTCAGTGTGGAGAAGAGAAGGCTCTGGGGAGACCTTCAAGTCCCCTGAAATAGCACCAGATGGGCTTCCAACCCAAGCCATTCCATGATTCTATGATGGAGCCTTTCCATGGATGAATGTGGTAGGTCGTAATGCTGTCTTTAACAGAGGTCTTACTGTTTACTCCACAGCTGAGAGCTGAAAATGCCAAAGTCAGATTCTTTGGGAGAACCTTTGACAGCCTGATGCCAAACCTCTCTGAGTCCCAAAGGTTGCATGGACCACACAGCAATCCTCTCCTACTCATCTCTACTTTCTGCACCCTTTTCCATCAGAGTTAGGGGAGCAGATGGAGGGCACTGCAAATTCCCCTCTTCATGTTGGTGTCAACGTCCAAAGTAGTATCAAGGCTGACAGAGAACCAGCAGCAGTGTGTGTCCCTCCCCAGGGAGTCCCTTCAGGGCTAAAATCTGTCCCAGAGGAGAAAATGCCCACACTGAGGGAAGGAAGGCGAAACCAGACATTTGGGACAGTTCTTTGCCCGACTTCCTGCACCAGAAGTGCCCGATGTACAGCACGTTTAGAAACCACCAGTAGGTATTTATTCAGCCAGAAGGCAGGTTCATGGAAACATGCTGTAAAATTATAATGTTGGTCAGAGATAAATAATAAAAATATAAAATACGTGAATCCATTATCCAACTTAAATCAGGGTAATTAAAAGCTACCTATTTCAGCTGCCAGAAGCAGTAATTTGAGTCATCCTGCAACTTCACGGACACATTTCCATTAAGACCATCAGCTATGAGTAATCTAATTTCCTCTTCACTGAGCACTGCTTACCTAATTTCACCTTTTCCTTAATAATATACATTACTTAATTCTCCAAACAGCTGTGCAACTTAACTAGGTGTGGCAAAAACCCAGCGGTTACCGGGCCTGCAATTCTGAACATGCAAAGCAATACACAGAATCTGATTCTTCAAGAAAAGGTTTCAAATTTAGGAGAGCAATGGGATTTGGGGCAACGGTCTAAAAGGTGCAATTACAATAATATGCAAGGAAAGTCAAAAGATGAAGCTTTTTATTATTATGTAACCTTTTTTTATATTTTATTGCCAATAATTACACAGGTTTCTTTTCTACTTCCATTGCCTCCACATCTCCCAGGTTAATTATGTTGTCAAGATCATGTCAAAAAGCCATCGCTAAAATTACGATTCTCGTTACATGATGATCTAATCAATTTTTTGTGGTAATTTTGATCCAACCTATTCCACCAACATACACATCCTGTACATGGAAAAATCTATCTCTCTGTCACACTATATTATCCTGCTGTTCTTGTGCCACCACGGCTAAGAGCCTGTCAGCAGTTCTGCTCCAACCTCTTATACCCAAGGATTATTATACAAACCTGAAGAAAAAAAAAATAAAATAATTTCTGGCTGACACTTGACAGGCATTTTTATTACGGAGGCCAATTATATTCATTTGGAATTTTAAATTGATTTGAACAGAGGATATCAAGTCTTACCCGTTATCCAAAGAGCTGCTAAAACTAGGGATTGAGCCAGGAACCAGAAGCACAAATCTAAACCACTCTTAAAAACAAAATTAAAACTTTGACAGTGAGCTCTGCAGCTCGGGGCAATGCTGTCCCTACCCCGTCACCAACCCCAGGGCTCAGCTCTGCCAGCACCACTGAGCTGAGCCACACGGCACTGACCAAATACACAATTACTAGAGGATCTGCATCCTAATGAATGTCAGAAGGTAAGAGACAAACAAAAAACCCAAAGGAGCAGGTAAAACAACCACATTCTGTGTGAAGCCACAGTCTTATCACTGATCAACAGCTATTTCCATGTATGTATACAGGATGTAGTCAACCAAGCCGAGTGCAGAGTCCTACACCTGGGAGGTGGCAATCCCAGGCCACAGGGATTGGG